>VOMN01130634.1:0-18105 GCA_014899125.1 Orchestia grillus | reverse complement strand
TGAGGAATGTGTGGTTTAAACTTCCTTTCCCAAGGGAAATACTCCGCAGTCACGTGAAAAGAGGCTCGAACCCAGGTCCTTTCGGCTGCGAGGCCATCACACTAACCACTACACCATAAAACCCACAACCTCGACGACAGGTGGTTGTCGTAGACGGGCATCTCTCGTCAGAATCTCTGGTCGCGAGTGGAGTACAGCATTGTTCAGTTCTGGGGCCACTACTGTTCCTTGTGCATATCTCAGATATGGATGCCCCTTTGCAGCATTCCCACGCTTCCTCTTTTACTGACGACACGAGACTGTTCAGGGAAGTGAGAAGGAGGGAAATGGCCTCATTCAACAGCCCGCGGATATGCGAAGGCACATCATGCGTACAAAGCGGCGGAACCTCGTGTGGCCGGGGCGTGAAGGCCCAAGCATCTCCAAGTATCAAGTATCTCCAAGTGATGTGAGTGTGGCTGTGATGTGAGTGCTGTGATTTGAGTATATCTTCATGGCGATTCGACGGTGATTGTGACTACGGTGTGTGTTATTAGAGTGTTTGGTGGTGATGAAGCTTGACGATGATGTGTGGTTGTGATTTAATAGTATTTTATTTTTTAAATCGAGTGAAATGTGTAACAAGTCGGTTTATACTATAATGACGGATATTATGCTAACGTTTATCTATCGTGCTTTTATCTATCAGCTGTCCGATAGCAGCGACAGCGTCGGCAACGGCATCATCGACGACGACCCTAACATTGGCACTAACAACGTCAACAACGTGCTGACCCAAACCTTGTCCAGAGCGTTCATCAACAGTAACACCAGCAACGCTGTCAGCTTTAGTACGCAATCGAATGTTCAAAGCCAACATCCTGTCGTTCTGACGGACAGTGTTGACATCGACTCTGACAACCCGCCGACGGCACATGCCGACATGGAGGCAGGCGGTCAAGTCGACGGCGGTGAACAACCCGACGAGATGCAGGCTGTCGTGCCTGCTCCTCCACTGGCATCTCCAGAGGATGCTTCGTCGGAGGCAAGTTTGGATGAGAATAGACTAGGATAGAAAAGGATGAAATAAATTGTGATAGCATAGAATAGGATAGAAAAAATAAGATAGAATTTAATAAAATAGTGTGGGGGATTGAATATTGCATTTGAATAAAATGGAATAGAATATCGCGATTGGAACAATTCAAGTATCCCATTCTTGGATTGCTACTCAAGTCCAATGCCGTCAGATGCTAATCAGTAGTTTTCATTCGTATTAAAATCTATTTCTGTTGAAACAAATCCTTATTCATTTGGAACCAATTCATTTTCGTTTGGATTATTTCATTTTTCACTTTTGTGGAATCTATCTTCATTTAGATTAAATGAACTTGGAAATGGTATAGTGATGCTAAAAACAAAGTGTACGGAATCATGCACAAACTGTTCCAATTATTTTTTATACCATAATATTCACTCATTTGTGAGATGCTAGGGAGGCTCTCACGCATGCCAGTCTGTGTACTCTGAGTTTCTCTCCGGCGAATTTCCTACTAGTGACTTTTTCTAGTGAAAGATTTCTGAATTAAGTTTTTCTTATAGCATCTAGCAAAAGTTTCTCTTCATAGTGTCGCTAAGGTATGCAATCTTTCTAATGTGTCGTATGCCTGCAGTTTTTCTAATGGCTCTGATGCGTGCAGTTTCTCTAACATCTTTGATGTCTGCAGTTTTCCTAATGTCTCTGATGTCTGCAGTTTCTCTAATGTCTCTGATGTCTGCAGTTTCTCGAACGACTCATATGTGCAGTTTCTTTCATGCGTACAGTTTATTTGGTGCGTGCAGCTTTTGTAGTGCATGTTGTATGTCTATCAAGAACCACTGCTCTAACGTACATTTTGTGTGTGTGCAGCAGTCGTCTCCTCCCTGCACTTCCGTGAGATCTTCGCGTTGCACAGAGGCCACCGAAACTCATGCGTTCGATGAAGGCATTGAAGCACCTAGCTCGACAGTACGTGTACCTGACATGCTGCACAGGGTTCTAAACATGGCCTAACGACACTTTTGTGATGGACTAGCATTCTTCACTATAATGAGGGTGGCAACCTTCTTATGATTTCGCTGTGTGTGTGGAAGACTAGATATTAATTTTATGGTACCATCTGTGAAATTTTCTCACACGTTTGCAGAAGATAGAAGGCTGTCAAAAGATTTTAATTTGTCACTCATTTTCGGAATTATCTGCTGTATTTGTCTTTAAGCGTTATCATTGTTTCACTATATTATAGTAACAAAGATAATTATTGAGTTAGAGTATCTGAGTAGACTACCATAACCGGGTATGAGCTCATTACCAACTAGGCAAAATTCTGCATTAACAAATAATATTAATAAGTGATTTCCCCATAATAGTCCTCTGATTAACTTTTTGTAAACTACTTTGAATTTGCTCTTAAGATTACTTTCCAAGTTCATAGCATGTAAGGGATATTAAATACACTTCATATTCATATTAAAATACTCAACGTGAGTCAAAAATAAAAAAAAACCTGCGAGGAAACACATTAAAAATTGCGACGTTTTGATGTTTCTAAGATCATCCTCAAGCAAATTAATTTGAAGTGTACAAATTTTGGTTAAAATCCTTCCTATGAGTCAAAATTAAAACTAACTGATGTATCACAAAATTGTACGACAAACTAAAAAATGGAAATTTAAATTACAAGTTAACCTATTTCTGCAGTTATTCCCAACTCCCCCAGCCACACCCGCCCGTCACAATAAAATATATGTCGGTTGAAAACTTGCAAAATAAATCCCAAGATTACTGCCATTGATTTTACTAAATTAAAAACGCTACAGTGGTGCATTTTCGACAAAAAGGCTGCTCTATTGACTAATGCGAGGCTGTCGCTCCTGAATTCGATGTATTTTTTACGCGTCGAGCATCGTTGGTGAATGTGCTTGCCTTTACATGGGAGTGTAGCAGTGCATTGTGCGGTCGTTAATCATTTGGGATAATTATTGCTTATATGAAACCCTGCGGTACGTGAGCGTATGTACTACCAAAAAAAAATGTAAGACCATTGTGAAGCCTAGGGTTGTAGTAACCTGGAAATGGTTTCTCTAGGTACCATTTTTGGAAATTTAGCACATGTTACTGTTTTCCTTTAAATATGTTAATCAGTGAGTCAGACTTGCCCATTGTACAGCAAGGTCAAAGACTTTTTGTCTGAGTCTCAAAGGTTTCTTTCTCCAAAACTCGCCCGCGTAGACCAGCATAGACGATTGTTTTGTTCAATCAAATTATCGTAGTACATATACGAGCATACCCTATGTGGTAGTATGTATACGAGTAAACGCTAAATGGTAGTATATATACGAGTATACGCTAAATGGTAGTACATCGCAAGTATACGCTACAGATGTAGTATGCAGTTGTGCATTGCAGTTGAAATATGTATAAATTATTTTATTTTTGTATTTTTATGAACCCATTAGCGGAAATGATCTGCTTAGACGTGCAGATTGTTTGAACTCCAAATTAACATGCTGTAGGTGTAACTGTATGGTTTTCGTATTCTCTTCTTTGAATATTTTTTCAAATTACTTGAGTTTTTAGTGCTGTTTTTTATTTTATTTTTAATATTATGTTGTCTTGAAATATACAGATTATGTAATCAAGCCTTTTCTGTGTTGCTGTACTTTAGTTGTTCCTGGAATAAATAAAGGAAATATCTTCATTTTTCTACTTAAATTATTTTCGACTGAAACGTTCCTCGTGTTCAGTGAATGAAATTAGCGTGGGGAGTCGTTGGAAGATAAAATAAATGAAGAACTTTTTCATTGTAAGAAAAATATTTTGTGTTTGTGCTTCTTCTGTTCAAAAAACGGCTTGTCAGTTGTCGCTGCTAGGAATTTTCTTGTAGCGAGTCGTCGTGGACTTCATCTCTGCGTGGGTGGACCTTTCGTGCCGCCGACCTCCGCACGAGTGTCTGCCGTGATAAACATGTGTAACAGTGGTGATGATGACAATCATGATCATAATTACAAACATTAGTATGATGAACCGCAAATAATCAAGATAATGCTAATGATAACGATGATGATAATACATAGTAGTAATATTATGACCAAAAATTCTAAAAATAGAAATAATTGTAGTTGAATGTGAATTAGTTAGAAGAATAAAAACACCATAGTAAAAATTAGGGTAACTATACTTATACTGTACTAGTTAAATGGTAATTACGAGTATAGTAATAGTGTAAAATGGTTGCGATGCTAGTAAAGGTTATATTTAAAGGTAGTTTAAACTATGTTAATCAATGGATCAAATTATCATCATCCTAGGTATTTTAGTGATGAACATTTTGGTATTGCACTTCACATGTAGCTGAGTGACGTACTTCTGTTGCCAGACTGTGACCAGCACCGTTCCCCCCTCGACCACCTCCACTTCTAAGCCGGAGTCGTTCCTGCGAGCCATGCTCGACACAGCTCGCAGCCGCGTCCCCTTCTCTGCCAGAGGCTTCGGGAAACTTCCAGTCGAGGAATCCAAGCTGGTCGGGCGCAGTGGAGCCGCGACTTCTGAAGGTGAGGCGTTAGTTTGTGTTCATGTCGGTCTTGATGCTGTCTTGATGTTTGTCTTCGTGTCTCTCTTGATGCTGTCTTGATGTTTGTTTTCATGTCTATCTTGATGCTGTCTTGATGTTTGTCTTAATGTCGTCTTGAGATCTGTCTTCATGTTGTTTAATAGAGGAAGAATGCTTCTGCTCTCTGGCCTAGCCCTGATATGAATGTTTTGTGAACGGCTAGTTTAAAGAGTTAAAAATCCGTTTTTCATTAACTAATTCATTAGAAACCTACATTATCGAATATTTATTTATCGAGGGTACGTTAGTGTGACCGGTTGGTTTAAAATGCTAGCATTGCCACGAACAATGCAGGAAGGGTTCCTATTTTAATTTAGCCTTATTCCTTATTCATCTAACTAGCGGCTCTTAGAAGCTGTCGGATGATATACTCATTAGTTTTGTTTTCAGATCCTACCAAGTTAGAGACTGCTGTTGCTCAAGAACCATCATGTGCTTCGTCAACAGCTAATGTAAGGGATGGTCTCGCAGGTAGAAATTATTCCTCTGACGAAGATGCCTCGATGAAGTCGTCTCCAGTTCTTTCACTGCACTCGTCTCATCGCACCCCTCATCGCGTCGAGATGAGTCCAGACTTCTGCGATGTTGATTCGCTGGACTCGCGCGAATTCACGGACGCGCTAGAACATATGACTCCTCAGGTCATCGTTCGATCAACCAGATCAAAACATTCGCGCACTACGACGGAGGAACTATGCTCTTCGGCACAAAGAAATTCGAAAGTTAGCCCTTCCAGCCGTGATCACGCTAATATTAAATATTCTAAAATAACCAAGATTGGTAATCTCAAAGGAAGTGCTCCTAACGGGATAAGTAATATCCGCCAAGTAAATGAGCAGAACGAAGTCGCTGATGTCCGTTCTTCTGGGATTGAAAGCTGCACTAAGGCGTTTACAAAAAATTCCCATCACTCTAATGATGGAAAAGATCAATGCAGTGATATTCGGCAGGTGAGTTTCATATTTTCTTGGGGCTTCCAAACTATTTTTGTACTCCGGAAGCCTGAAAAACGTGCTATGCGCTGAAGTTCTTTCCATGACTTAAGTTGGTGGATTCATATGATTACAGGGGTATAAAAACTTAGGCTGACTACAGGATTTCAATTTATCACGCCCCTGTTTTCGTAAAAGGCCAAGTGAGAGTCCTGTCTACAGGGGGTAAACGGTAAATCAGGACTATTTTATGCATTAATTTTATATTTTCCAGATAGTACGGGTGACTTATAAACCTAATTTGTACTGATCTATAGTTTAAATATACAGTTTTTAATTTTAGAAATAAAAACAGTGGTCAATGTTTGGGAGCTGTGTCACTGGACTGGTATTGCAGAATTGTATCAGGCCCACTATAGAGTGAGTACCTGCTGTAGCCAAAGCCACTGGGCGTGTCAGAAGTTCTGTGTTCCGAATGGTAACAAGTTTAAAGGCTGGAGGAGGTACTGAACGAAAATCCCCAGTCCGAGAAGTAATCAGGCCTTTGTCATGGAGTTTGCAGATGCCTTGCAAGCGATGGTAAGATCATGCCCCCTCATTATATCATACAGGACTCAAATCAAAACTATTGAGTATACAAAGGTTCTAGAAACAGTCGTGTTACACTACTTTAAAAAGAACTACGATTCAAAGCAAGTTATGTTTGTTCAAGACTCGTCGCCCACTCATAGGCCTGGAACTGTTCACAACCTCCTCAATGAAAAATGGCCACTGTTTGTACCTAAAGATTTTTGGCCGTCCGGCTCATCGGATTTGAATCCTTGCTAATGTTGGTTGTTGGTCGAAGTTGAGAAAGTGTCTGTTGATTAACCTCGCAACAGTGTTCAATCCCTGAAGTCAACCATCAAAGAGGATGTCGAACACTTACTTAAGCTTGACCATGCAGGGAACGCCCGTCGCCTTTTCAGAAACGGCATCTTACAGGTCCTTGATACTGAGGGCTCAAGTATAAAGTGAATTAATTGAAAATCTATGAACTAAAACAATTTCACTCGGAATATTTTTTGCGTCATGTTTAGTTACCCCACGTACATAAATAAGGTTTTAATTTGTAGTTCTATTGGTCCCAGTTTGGCGTTTACACCTTTTACATTGGATTTTCGTCAATAACTAGAAGATTTTCATGTATTCTTTTGTCTTCACAATGACTCGCTACACCCTTGCAACTTACACTCACATTTTTTAGTTCGATTCTCTTACAATCATTTCTATTCATCTATTTATTCCATTTTTGCCACTCATGCCATCTTATCGAAATCCTGTGAAGTTTTAGATTGCTATCGCATTCAAAGATTCTTCTTGTTGCTTCATCCTGAGTAATACGGGAATTTTTGGGGATTGATCTATTCATTTTTTTCCAGGATGATGATGTGGCTGTACGCGAGGAAGGTCTAAACGATGTTTTGACCTTGAAAGTTACTGAAATTCCATCTTCGCCTTCAAACAAGAGCCTTTTTCAGGACGCCCCAGAACCTAAAAGAAGATGTGTTACTGCGGACATAAGGAAAAAGTCTTCGGTCGCCAAAATTGAAGACCTTGCTGGAGTACATGTGCGAACCAACATTGAGATGCAAGAGCCAGATATCCTTGGGCTAGAGAGCTTGGAGGGCAGTCTCGAGGTGGAACGTAACGGTCGGGGATATTTTCAGCTGAGTGAAGTGGAGGAGAATGACCCTACCTTGCGTGACATGAGGCCGCGTGTGTCTGCAGTGGCTAGAGGCTTTACACCATTGACCAACGGTCGGTATGAGGAACGTTCGAAACCTGAAAAGAGAAATAACGTGTGCAGCGTACGGTCATCTCGAAGCATTCCCGGGCTGAGCTCGTATGCAATACCCGGGGCCGCTGTTCCTGTCGGTATCCCCATGTCTAGGAAAAAATCCGAACCTGAACTAAACACAGATGTTCGACCCAGAGACCAGTTGCAGCGTGCCGGTGCCAGACTCCAGTCCGCGACACAGGGACGCTCTAATGCTGACGGTCCTGCCGAGTGTCCAATCAAAGCAACCGAGCTCACTTCGAAGTCTACTGCTACTAACCGCATTGCAGTCAAGCCTGCGTTAAATTTAGTATCGAATGATATGTTAAACACTAGAAGAAAAGCTCCTGTTACGGCGAGTGCAGTTGATCCATATTGTAGTCATAAAACTGATCTTGAAGATTTGAAGCGTCGACTAACTATATTGAGTGACCAAATGCCATTATCGCCAGAGTTTTTGCCTGAAGCGAGCGCTTCTACGTCCAAATCTCGATATGACTTGTCAGGAATGGGAGCCCGAAAAAGTTCCATCTATGAAGCAGATAATGTTCCTCATGGACGAAACATCGTAGCTGTCCCCGTGCTGGACAAGAGCACAAGAAAAGTATCCAAAGGTACGAAAGAAGCTATGCCTCGAATTCCTAGTCATGCTATTTCAAGTAATTTCAGTCAAAAAGACGACAGACCTGTGACAAATTTGAGCGAGTCTAAGCTAAAAGAAGTTGAAATGGCACGTCGAAGGTCTAGGAAAGTTGCCCCTGTGCCAGGAGCTTCAAATGTGGATAGCAGTGGCAATACAAATCACGCTACAAGTTCACCACGTTCTTTCAGTAGGAAAGAAAACCCAAACTCTAAGGAAGAGCTCGGCCAGTCGAACAAAAATGTTTTTAGTGTTTCATATGCGTAATGTACTTTTCTTAAAGTTCATATTCAAAACGTCTACTTTCAACAGAAGTAAGTTTCTCTTTTTGTGCTCTAACAAGCAAATTTGTCTTGAAAAAGAAGATGTTCCTACCTATAGTTTTGATTGTGAAATGGAATGTTTTATTACCTGATTTGTGCTTATTTACTTTGTACTTCTGTATTTTTAATTTTTTTCCACATTTGCAAGAAATTGCCAATATTTCTAGTCTTACAATGGTCTTGAATGTTGGACGCGACCGTCGTCACCTTGAAGTACAAGCGGTATTGGATTGAGTTAACAATGAAAGCTATCTTCTGGCCAATCATCTGAAGGGTGGACGATTATACTCAGTCCCCATGCGAAAAAATCAGGGGCTACCCGCCTAAGGGATACCTGGCTACGGTCTAGGTTTGTTTATCGTGGCCAGATGTCGATTACGCTACTCTGCTTGAAAGTTCGATGTGACTGGGGGTCTCCGGAGATATACCCCTCGTATGCGTTCACCTGATACGGGTGAAGTCAGTGCGCCTGACCTACCTAAATCGATTTGTTACCCTTATCATGCCTGAAACCGTGTAAATATTCCTAGTCAGTTCGGAGAGGATGATGGTGATGGAGGTTACCTGTGTACAACTAGGAGATTTGCGCTCGTTGTTCCCTGAATCTCAACCTGGCCTCCGCGGGCTGAACAACTGTATATTCCATAAGATTTTGCTGATTATTGGATTTATTGATTGAGGTGTGGTAATATAGGAGATAGAATGTTGACCTCATGGGCAGGGATGTACTACTGTCACGTTCGACCTAACGGACTGGTTTTCGGTTACTCGGGGTGTTCCTTAGCAACGCACGTTGTACTTTTTCATTCGTTGTAAATGTTGCTCATGATCACGTCTGTGAGTGTTTATCACAAATACGGCTGTCATTAGTTCAGTAAACCCGTTTCTGAAGTCTTTTTTATTAACTGAAGCAAGAAGTTTCCGTTCCCTCATCGCCCTCCGTCTACTTCCTCTGTCGGCAATGGGAAGAAAATTGAACGTTTGCGCAGTCTCTCGGTGGGTCAGTCTGGGCTGCCCTTGTCTGCCTGGAATGAGAACCAACTCTCTCATTGAAGTCTGCTTTGTTAGGGCTCGTATCATTCACTGTTTTTTTGTAAATGTGGTGCTAATTACGAAAGGTTTCCGTAGTTTATGGGAAAAAAAGAAGTAACTTTTTACACGTCCTTTGGTTTAAAGTTTCGACAAGTTTCATGTCTGTCTCTTTGAATATCGAAAGGATTATCTGCCAACCCTTGATTACGCGAATAAATATTTCCTAATATCGGTAGCTGATAATCATTTGTCAAATATACGACGATTGTGCAAATGAAGGGCTGGCCTAAAACGTCAGGGCTTTCGAATCGTCCCACATTGTATTGTTGGTGGAGACCTTAGATTGCGCTGGCTGTTCAGGGAAACCAGCAAGTACATTCATCAGAGGAGGGCTACCCTAGCTTTTTATATGCCTTGTGTCTCTCATTATGTACTTTGTAGACCTTCCAACCTTCTACAATCTGCTGATGAACACCATCTTCGTGAGAGCAACTGATTCGTCATGCGTGGAACTGATCTGACAGTTTTAATTGGTGCCACAGTCGCAGTTCATAGCAGCTTAGGCCTTTACCGTCTGCATGGACTTCAAATTCTACTTTCATGTTGATGCTGCTAGTTTTCATAGAAAGCTAAATGCAGCCTTATGGCATATATACGTAAGGCTGTTGTCAATTTTTTGTGCGAGGCTGAATGCTGTCTTATTCCAAAAATAATTTAATCGATAAAGGGTTCAGCTAATCGAAAATATCATGTAGTTCAGAGCGAGTAATGTATGTGCCATGGGTTGCTTTCGCTGAGAGCACCAAGCCTGCGCTGCATCACAGACAGACATGGCTAGCCTCAGTGAGCACAGCTGGCTAGTGATGAGCCCTGTACGGCTCATCATAATTAGGAAAAGGCGTAAAAGAACTTCATAGAATTTTAAGAGTTAAGAGGTTTATTGTTTGGTTATACATATGTGATTTATGAATAAGTAGTCATTAAAGTGTAGGTCATTTATGAGTTAGTCATTATCTGTTTCTGTTTTGTAATCCTTTTATGAGTAGCACTGCGATAGTGACCGTAGATATTTTCATAAATAATATAACATACGTTGTGTTGTGTAGTTTTTCTCTTGTCGGTGCTAGCATTGACACACATTTGGTATTGCGAGTGTTCACTGCGATAATATTTCAACATTGAATCTCATTATATCCTGAGTCTGCGTTTTACCATAGCCATGGCAGCTCTCTCTGTGCAGGTGATAGAGAGGTCGAGTCTCGGCTCCACCCCTCAATATGAGAGCACGGCGATTAACGCCGTTTATGAAATATTTTTGCCGAGAAATCTGGAGATTTTACTCATACCTGCTAGCTCCGTTAAAATTTTCCTGTTCATCAATGAACCGAATCGAAGGAGGCGCTTCATACAACGAAATTTTTTAATGGTGTTTCTTCGTTACTTTTTGTTGTCAAGAAAATTTATTGGTACTGTGTGCCAAAATTTGCACTAAACTACGCTCGTAAAGTTATTGTAACATTCATAATTCGTCCAAGCAGTTGAGGTTTTTGAAACCGCGGCTCATTTCCCATCCTCCGTCCACAAAAAACCAGAGCTGCCGCAATTTTTCCTTCTCTCTCCTTTCGCTCTTCTCATTTTCTTTGCTCTCTGTCCCAGTCCACATTTACAACTTTCGTTCCACTACCCAATCTCTAGTGTACTTCTCAAGTCTCATGAACATATCATTTGTTCAATGCAGGTGATGACCTATATTTTATATCTAGTCTGTTCGCCCCTACCCCTCTCCCAGCACACGCCTAGGCTGTATGAAATTCACCCGGTGCACAAAAGCATACCTGACGCAAAACAACTGTTCCGTACCCCGTCAGAACAACAACCTGCTAAAAATTAATTTCCCTTCAGGGGGCATAAGATGGACTATAGGCAATAGGGTTAGGTTAGGTAGGTTTGTCTATCTTACGCTATGGGGTTTAGCGTCCCCAGAAAGACACTATTAGGTTACTTCAGCTTTAGCTAGGCCTTCGAGACTTCTATCTTGCGTACCCACTTTGTTTCTTCCCATTTTCATGCCTTCTTCGCTGATGATTCTTTATCTTTTCTTCTCCTTCCTCCTTAGCTTCTTGTTTCTATGCTCAGGAGATCTTGTGTTGAACACGCCGTGTGGGTAAATTGCCCATTCTCTAAGTCCATACTAAATGGTCCCTTCTTTTTCGGTGCGATAGAGTCTGAGTTACTAAAGCGCTTCTATCATTACTGCTACTTCTGCTAATATAAATTAATTTCGTAATGATCAATGAGAAATCGTCCTCATGAAGAAGGTTTGGAAAAGTTACTGTAAATATTCATTTCTGAAGAAAGTAATCAACTAAATGTTCGAAGCTCATCTCACGTGACAATCGAGCAGATTTCAGCGAAGGACATATCAGCTCTGTGTTGTATGGCGTAGAATTTTGTGAAAGAAAGCAGGAAGTTATTCTAGTGGTCTGCTACCGTCGGTGCATCTTGTGTTCACTACGGTGTGACGTGCCCTTGTCAAGTACAATTTGTGGTCCTATAGTTGCCGCTGTGTTGTGGTGCATTTTGTTGTTGCAGGGCAGCCCCATGTGCTGTGCTTTGGTTAGCTCCGAAGCTCTTCGTTTTGAAGAGCTTTAGTGTAAATAATGCCTTTAATTTTGCCCCTAGAAATCCTTTTCAAGAATACAGGCGATTCTCGAGATACGACCTACTTCTTTTAAAGCGTCCCATTTTTGCTCCAAGTTTTCGAAATTTGATCTATTGGCGCAGGAGCACGTATTTCGAATCCCTGGTACTAAACATTTTGGCCCCCTATCAAATGGTGCTTCAAATAAGAACGTAATGCCTCGAAAATCTCCCGTACTTCTTATGGACACACAAGGTTGAAAATTCTTCTGATCGTAGTCTGACTTGACAGCTACTTGGTATCATGGGCCTTGGGCTATTTATGTGTATGTTTGTTGTTTGCAGTAGGCTTATTGAGAGGACAAATCTAGTAGACGAATTAGAAAAAATTTAAATTTACTTATTTTCTAAGATGTGCGCGGAACGAACTCTGCTGTGAAACAGTTGCGGATAAAATTTAGTTTACGTAACAACACTGTGCTAAATTAGTACAGCCAAAGTTGCAGAGTGTTGGTTTATTGAGATATTGAGCAGAATGACTGCTATCTGCACCTTGTATCGACTCGACGTTCAGACATCAGGATTGCAGATGCAAGCGACGGTGCAAAATTCATGTGTTCATTTCATGACAGCACACTTCGAGCCCAAATGAATCCGCAACTAAGACGATTTAAGGAAAATTCCGCTCACAATTTGCTCTACAAGCTCCTTGTTTTTCATTTTTTCATTGGTTTCTACTCAAATGTTGGTATCCAGAAGTTGTTAGTTGATGTTATTTGGGACTCTCACTAAATTGCATTTGAGTATATATTTTGAAACATTGCACTCTAAAATTTAAGCAGATCCTAATGATGTAATCCGCTCATGAAATTAAGTGGAGTCATATATTTCATAGATCAGATATTAATACTACGTGCTACGTTCGCGATCAATTATTCGATGCTTGTGCGTACATTGAATTAATTTTAGTAGATACTGAGGTAGAAACCATGCACCGAATGAGTTAAGTCAAATGGTGCTGTTAAAACTCTCGGGGATGTGCGCTGATTGCCCAGTTAATTTTCGTGACATTAAATTTATTGAGGCTTGTACGTGATTCCGAGGCTCCCTTCATGGAGGTATGCTGAAAATGTTTGCTGTCAGTGTACCTTGGAAAAGTTTTTCTTTCATTTATTTCCCCTTTTCATCCGAACTTGCTATTTCACTTTGCTTTCGAACCACGAACCACATGCGCAAATTTCTTTGATTTTGTTCTTTCTGTCTTTTTTTTCTCCTTTCTAGCCTCTTTATGATGCGCTTTGTCCTCACCCTTCTTTCATGGGACGTAACAGCCGGGAGTAGGAAAGTTGGCGCTCCCAATGCTATTTGAACTAAATCGTCCGTGAATTTCCTTTAGAAGGCCGCCCGTATTTTAGTACGTAAGAGTGTTACTCTCGAAATAGTGCTACAACTGTAATTCTTATGTATGAAACTTATCCACTCTAGGGTTATGATATCTTTTGAGGCTCCATCGATTGTTAGATCGAAAATGTTTTTTTTCAAAGTTTTAATTGCATAGGTGATTTGTAAAGTGTATCGAAATCATCTACGTAGACTCTATTCTACACTCCTGCTTGAGAAAGCTTGCGTGCAAGTATCTAAACAATGAATTATAACTAAAGTCTATCATAAATCCGAAATAGGAGACTTTTAATCCAAGTAATGTTTGAGATTACTTCATCGTATTTATGCCGATTTCATAACACCAGGTTTTGTTCTGCAACGTTACGTTCATCGAAGAAAGGAGGTAACGTTAGCTTGTCTCGCTGCTGTGTCGTCCCGGGACGGAGTGGCGCGCTACCCTCCGAGAGACGGCCATGCTGGTGCCGCTCTTGAATTTTGAACTTGTATTTTTGCAGCGGTCAATTCATATGTGTGAAGGTATTGGCCCTCTTAATACTGGTTGAGTCATAAATAATTTCTATTTTTTCTGAAATGCGAGTATCTATTCATGAATAGCTGAACAACTTGGACCCACTAGCAGTGTTTTTCTTATGTAAATCATTATTTATCATGTGCTAATGATTGTTATTACTATGTCGTATGAAACGTACTTCAGGTAAATAAATGTTTCACATTATACAATGTCAAGCTATAGCATATTCGCCCTTCAACCACCACACTCATTAGCAGTTAGTTTTTGATTCTAATAAGGTTGATAGTTCGATTGTGGTTTTCGTTTTCTCAATATTCATCTCACTGATAGCGTTTAGAAACCAGAATGCTTAACTTGGTTATTTTTTCAATTTTATTTCATCCCTAAGGCGTGAGATCCTAGGTAGGATGTGTTACGATATGGCGCTACATCTCGATTACCTCTGCCGGGATTACTCACATGCAGTTTTCTAAGCGCATTTTCATCGAAGATAAATGACCGTTCAACTCTGATTCTTCTGTCAATGATTTGTTTTCCGGACAAACTATACAAAGTAATTTTGAACTCCGCAATCAAGTTGTACCTTAGCCATTAATACCACAAATTATATATGCTATTTTTGAAGAATTTGAATCGTTTCACCTTTCCACGACATTACACATCGAATATGCTATTTTAAGTCCTGCATTTTAGCGAAAAAAATTTGAGTTTCAATCATGATGCACGCTTGTGAACTACTGCTATAAGAATGACTGTTGAATGTTTTTTCTGGATTGTTAATTTCTCTTAAATGTTCGAACACTGGTTAGACTTATATTTTGCTTCCAAAAAAAGTAATTACTTATGACTCAACGTAAAATAATTTCGTAAGAAATTATGCGCAACATCTAAGTACATTCGTTGTACGTTGTGGTAGAAGCGTGTACTATGTCCTGACCCTGAGCTAGTGCCATTATACTTGTAATAAAATGTTTTAGTAGATTCAGGGCACTCTGCATGCAATTAGCTACAAATAAGACGTTTGATGATCTTGAGGTAGTCGTTTCGTCTGAATTCAACAGAAAACCATGCAGTGACTGCATCGCAAGGTTTTCAATTGCGATGCTGTTTAAAATAAGAGTAGTCCTACGTGGCTGCTGTCGTGTTTTCTGTGATGCATAGCGAAACAAAATGTTTCGTTAATAAGTATTAACATTTATAGTTGGCGCTGTTAAAGTATTATCGTTTTATTCGTTTTAGCCTAATTACCTCTCTGCCAGCTTGTAGTTAACGTATGTAATTGTAATAGTCACAGCGGGATCATTAACAAATTCAGCTACATTCTTCATAGCATCAATAGAGTAATTTGCTAAGTATGATAACGCTGACCAATAATGAGCACAGAATAAAAACTACCTCCTAGAGTGCAAAAAAAATCCGTTAGCATGACATTATGGAATGGAACTACTATGCGTCCAGGTAATGTGTACGTTCTACTAGTTTCCACTCATTGAAGTAGGGCTGAGCATGCCTTTTTCATTTAACTTATCATGTAATGAAACTGTGAATATAAGATGGAATTTTAAAATTGAATTTACCACATTGGAAGTATAAGTTGAGAACCTTCCTCTCCGCAGGAATTTTTCAGTTCATTCCGGAAGGACGGGAGAGAAATCAGCGATCTTGAATGAGCTCTCAAGCCATTTGCCGTTATGTCAGCAACTCATGTTGCCGAAGTCTATAGCGAGATGGGTTTTGTCGTTATTAGGCCTCATATTTTTTAGTCCTACTTAGATTTCACTTCATCATGGAAAGCAGGCGTTCCAAGCACTCGCTATTTCGCACAGGTATTTTCGATATTTCTAACATGTGTATTATTTTTATTTTTCACTTTGTTATGTTGATCAAGTCCTCCCTCGCGCTGTTCAAGCGAATGCGGTGCCTAAATTCCTACGTATAATAATGAATCAAAAGAAGAAAGGTTTGACAAATGAACTATGCAGCTCAGCTTTTTGCAATAGGCGTGAAGTTTACAAAGCATGCAGATACAGCTTGAAAACATCGAAAGTAAGCAAGTTTATTTTTATATACCATGCACTTTGCCCTTAACTTTGTATTTCGAGGACTTGTCCTTTTATGGAGCAACGAGAGTGTAGTAAGAGCTTATAATTCTTCTTCATATGGACAGCGAGTGAAATTCTATTCATGTGTGCTTATGCAGATACTAAAAGTAAGAGAAGTTACGTACCTTTTAGTTTTATATCCATTTCATTTGTGTATGTCAGCTGAACTGAACGGAAAATGACCGTCAAAACAAGAAACACTGAAGAATAGGAAAGTATTCTTTAAGAAGTTCATAAGAGATGATTGAATATGTCTGGCTTACTTAGTTGAAGTCCATAGTCACTGAACATTTCAAATATTCTCTTTGTTCCCGCTCTGACCGCTCTCAGTAGCAGCAATAAAGCAAGTAAAATGATCATTTTTTTATTTAGCTCCTCCGTTAGTAACATTTTGCCGGTCTACTGGTTTACTGATTTTGCACGCATCGTCTTGTGGTGGATGAACGTTGCCCTAAGCAAGAGTGTGATTAAGTACTTCAAATTAGTCCAGTCCTCTTATTTTTCTAACATCTCCATTATGACTTCCTTTAATTATTATCTAGACTGTAAATTGGTACGCCAAGTGCACATGTTTTTTGTGTGTAACCATTGATTTACGCCCTGAAGGAATAAATGGGAGAAAGTCCTTGATGCTCGATTCTTGGCATTTGAAATTTAGAGGTAAAATATTAAACAAAGTTTTTCCTTTTACAAGTATATGGGCTCTAATACACACAGCAGATGTGTGTATGGCGTAGGACAAACGTATTCAACCAGAAGAGTTCCTTGTGTTTAATATTTAGCTGCGAAGCCTTTGTTTAGAATTTCTGCTTGGAGACGATTTTCATATGATGAAATTAGGCGTCCAAAAACTTGTGCTGATGTATGAGCGCATTCATCAGATCTTCAAGGTTCAAGACTGCTCCGATGAACCTTCTTCGTCGGTGCTCCCCAAAGATGTACGATAGGATTGAGGTCCGGGACTGGTTTGGCCTTAGGGGAACACTAATTACTCTAACAAAGCTGTTCCTAGTGCCCTTCACTCAAGACCGGAGTTACGACCAAATCATTCAGTTTTTGTTTCATTAGGCCTAACAATAGCCTTCCAATGTGCAAAGTTTTCTCGAGAAATTGTTTTGGCAAAAACCATCTGTAAAACATTATCACCTTATACTTGTAAAAATTCTTAATAGGACGTTTCGGGGCCTAGCCCATCATCAGCTAAATTCTGAAATAGGTAAAGCAGGAATCTGAGTAGGTATTCAAATAAAGTTGAATCTTACAAATGAGGCTGATAAAATATGGTCAAAAAAATAAAAAATAAACACGGAAGACTTGGTGACTACGAAAACATCCCTAAAAAAGAAGAAGCTACAGAAGAATTAACCCACGATGAGAAGGGAATGGGTGCTCTGCATGTCGTTAAGATCCGGTTTTCGTACGTATGGAAAGGGATACTAAAATTCTAAGATGAGTGGAATTATTGGCTTAACCTAATAAGCTGAAATTTTAATGTTGCATTCGAAATCTGTGTGAGAAGTTGACAGAGACGAGCTCCAGTCCTATGAGTAACACCCGCATGTTCCGCTTGTCTGACGCGCAATGTGCAGCTGGCGGAGCCGACATACAAGGATGCACACTGTGCACAACTAAATTTATAAACGAGACAAGAAAGGAGACTAGCTGGACAGTCATCTTTATACCGAAGAGTTTAAAGAGTCTTGTAAGAGTTCTTTTGCATCGCTTAGACGACTCGCAACGTAGCTTTTATGCAGCACGGGAGTTTTACGGGGTGTAATGCATTTTATCCCATTCATGTGGTGTTTTTTACTGATACTGATGGTTGCTTCACTTACTTCTGTCCAGTTTTTAACTCTTTGCCTGTGATTCTGGGCTTATTTTTCAACTCTGTCGTCAAATGAATTGACCTTGGTGAATTAACAGTATTCCATAAACTTCCAAAAAATTGAATCAACTGTAAAGTATGACACATTAATCTGTGTAGAAATCTTTCTGCATGGCGTTCACCAATTGGACTCCATGCAAAATGAAGTTAAGGGGACCGATTCACTCGAAAATGGCCAAATGGCCG
>VOMN01130629.1:0-21266 GCA_014899125.1 Orchestia grillus | reverse complement strand
GAGTCGACATAAGGAAGTTTCCTGAAGACTTGCACCATTAATTACTACATCGACAAATTCGGAACCATGCACTACAATTAGTCTATACTATTGATGATGAAAATTTCAAAATTATAGATCATTGTCAAGACTTGGACTTACGGGTGCTAGAATCCATTTAATTTTTAATATTCCAAATTTAAATGACCACTCGAGTTCTGTTGATTTGTTTATTTTGTGCTAGGTGCCTTATTTTTATTTTTATTGTTTAATTCATCTCCATGTGCCGTCTCCAGAAACAAAATTTTTGTACTAGTTTATTTTGAAATTTGGGTTTTAGATGTCTCTGCTTCATGATTTTTGAAAAAAGTGAAAGCTTGAAAATAA
Source organism: Orchestia grillus (assembly GCA_014899125.1). Classification (NCBI taxonomy): domain Eukaryota; kingdom Metazoa; phylum Arthropoda; class Malacostraca; order Amphipoda; family Talitridae; genus Orchestia; species Orchestia grillus. The sequence continues at coordinate 20,900 of VOMN01130629.1, read as the reverse complement.
AATATTTATTACCTGCTCACTGGCCTGATTTTTTTCGTAAAACTCCGCTTCCCAAAATTAAGATTAACCTCCGAAAGTAATCCGTTAGTTTTGGAAAATATTGGACGTCTTTGCGATTACATTGTCGAGAACTTTCTTTGGTGACGACTCAAAGACAACTTTTCTAGGGCTGAGCTTTCGGCAAACATGGATTGCCATCATCAGAGAGACGCGTTTCGAAAACAGTGACTGAAGTAGTTACACAGCGAACCATATACACCGTAAATAAATTATTATTTTTTTCTATTTTGTAGTACATTGCTCTGATGACTGCAAGAGCATACTTTGCTGAAAGCTCAGCCCCCCCTTCCCCAAAAAACTGAGTCATTCCAAGAGAAAATTCTCGATACTAGTATCAATTGTTAGTAAATAAATTAAGAATTCCTAATTTTTCTAAACTGTGTAAAGATACAGTCTCAATACGTCTGGAGGAAAACTGCCACCACTCACCCACCCTCAAATGACCTAGCGCCTTCACGCTTTCTACGCGGTATTGTGGATACGCGATGAGGCGGGGACGCCGCTCCACATCTGAATGAAGTGCGCTCTGCTCTCGCGCGTCCGACTTAATTGCCTCAAACTGAATTGGCTTTCAGGGGAATTTTAAAAACAGGCTAAAAATTGAACTGTGTATGGTGTCCAATGTAGTCGAGCGCGCCAGGTCTTCATGGTTACGAAGGAAACAACTTAAGTACATGACGCAGTAATGCTTTCAGAAAACAATACATAGAAACATCTTTTTATTCAGTATGAAAACATTATTCAATGATTATTCTAAAAAAATTCAACGGAGTATATATGAACATTTTTTCGGGAATTTTTTACACGAAGTTATATCATGTTTGCACTTTCATAGACTAGTTTTATGCGAAGATATATCTTAACACGTTGAATCCCATTCTCCACACAGGTAAAATTACATGCCAACAAATATCTCTACTGTGAATTTAAAAATGAAGGATTTTAGTTTCACAAATTTGGTTACTTTATTAATTTTCTTTCTAATCAGAACTAGCTTATTCGATTGATAAACACAAATTTGAAGAAAACTCAAAAATTTGTTGTTATACATCATAGTGCTTTGGTTACATTAGGTTAGGTTAGATCATCGCGTGTACCATATATGACCCACTTCGGAGTCAACGTGTTAATTTGAATAATAAATGTGTTGTGCAGGTTGAGGGCGGTTACAGATATCATGCGTGGTGTTAACGCTATAAGTATTAATCGATTCGCCGCTGACGCTCGCAACAGTACTTATTTTTTCTAATTTTAAACTGGATACGTGGCATCCTCGTCGCAGCTGCCGCGAACACTGTGAGCCCTCCTTGGTAACATAAGTTAGGTAATGCTGGTTTAAGCGAGATATTTTGAAATTTATATTGAAATACTACCATTATGAGTACAAGTTAAGTTTCATCCGCAAGTAATGGTACGATCCCTCAAGGATGGCCGAAATTTTTTAGAGAATACACACATGATGTTACATGGCATTCATACATCACCACATCCCATTTTAAATAATAGAGATCTTAACATCGGAACCCACGAAACACTTACCGGAAAAAGGTTGTCAGTGTGCGGTAATAGAATCACATGGACGCCATCCAACTCCTTATGAGAAAAAACGGCATCATTTTCATATCAAAAAATCTTATTCGCCGTGATAATAAAGTCGGTGACTTGTCATAAAGACTGTAGCTATATTCAGTACCGGCGAACACTTCGCAGCGCGACGCACTACCACTCCTCCACACGTCCTAGCTGACGCTCTACTGAAAGCGGATTAAGTTTAGGAGTGAAAATGTTGCCGCTATGTGACGTACCTTGTTAGCAACAGCAGGGAGCTCATGGGCCCCACAGAAAAAAACTCATTATCCCATCAGGGTACTGGGTTTCAGACAGTGACTGATGGACCACAATTTGTACCACCTTCTCGGAGACTCCTGTGCGGGGAGGGAGAAAGAAGCTTCATGGTTAGCTTCCACCAAATGTAATAGAATCTTAATTTTTATGTAAACATTTGATGAACACGATCTCCAGCGACCATATGTGAAAAGATACTAGAACGCAATCAATTTTATTCGCAATAAATCAAGAGGTATGTCAGTAATAAACTTTCATAGACATGTATGAATATTTAGACAAGGTTGAAATTTGAGTAAGGCACAAAAAGACTGACTATGAAACTAGTAAAGTTTTCACATACCATTTCTCAAGCTATCTTTAATAGCAGAAATATAAATACTTCGAAGTACAATGAACCTTTGTGTCCTATGGATCTAGCGAAATTTTGAAAACTCATCGGTATTATTGTATTTTAAGCTAGGTTTTCAATTCAAGTAGAGCCTCGAGTCCACCTTTAGGTGAATTGAATGAAATATATCACGCGGGAGACTACCTACGACCTTGCGTAATAGATTACAGAAATAATTTTTTGTTATAATATAGAGTTACGGATCTTAACAATAATTCAAAAACTTTCATAGAAGTATTAGTTAAGAAATAAGCTGAAGAATCTGTTGATGTGTTTAATAATTATTAAACACCATGTCACATTATAATGTGACATGGTAGGCGGAAGAAGCTCGTAAAGTTTACGGGTAACAAACTAGTTTCCGGATCCAAATGATACTAAGCCTCACTACCATCACTGAATATACTTTTCGTTGAAAATTTTCTTTTGTGAATATACTATTCACTGAATACAGTCGCTGAGGTCCACTCTATTAACGTCAGCCCCTCAACACTTGGACCTCGATGCGTGCCATGTATGCTGGACACTGATCATACAATTAGTTGACTGTATAACCAAATTTGTAAAAATAATATTCTTTATTTACAACTTCACTTAGAACTTTTTTGTCTTGACAAGTGATACTACAGCAATTACATTACTACAACATTCCCCACCTTGCTGTGCGCTCACCCGTGTGCTTTAGCAGAGTACGGCGCGCCCAGTGAAGCGAGGACGAGCAGAGGTATTCTATTTCATCAATAAAATATCGCTAGATGCATTTTTCAAGGTGCATCTGACATCCTGCTTCACTTCATAACCAAGCAATTTTTATGGAATAACATATATTTTAGCTAGATATATAATTTTCCATTTTTTTTAGACAGGATTGTATGATCAAGCGGAAAATGGTCTCTCTTCGCTTTTTCAAAAGAATTTACTGACATTTCAAACGTAATATAAAGCGACTTGAACGCGTTTCGCAGTTAATTTACTAACACTCCAGTAAATTTACAGAAACTCACTGGTATTCGCGTCAATTTAAGGAGATTTGCTTGTGTTCCGTGCGCCATCTGAGGGAAAAGCTTCTGGGATGTCTGTAAACGTTTGTATTCAGGTGGAGCTTTAATGGAAATTACAAACGATTTGCTAGCAGTTTTTATTGAGTGTAGCAGCGATGAGACCGTGATGTGTCAAGGGGTGTGGATCCAGGGCGTGAGGTCCAGTCGCAGCAGCTGGCCGCTGCCGCACCGCACCACCGGGTTGCTGAGCACCAAAATGAAGTCACATCGTCAGCTTAGAAATAAAAAATCACGCGAAAAGCTAATGTAGGGCTGGTGTGAACGCCAAGAAATAAGGCTCGGTAATTTGAGGTAATAAAGTCATTCATACGCACTGAAAGCGAATATGGACGAAAAGCGAAATTGCCCATGATACAAATAATTTTACCTCTATTGTACAGTTGATTGTAGCAATTCGAAAGCAAATGTATAAGTAAAGTGTACAATCTAAAGAAATTTAATCTAGTGCGAAATTAAATTATATAGCACCAGGTTTTTACCAGGGAGTGTTACAGAATAATAGCCAATTTCCTATCATTTCTGTCTGCTGTAGTGATGCATGCGGCAGGCACCTTTAGTTCAGCACCTGAATTTTTGTTTGAAATCTCTTCAGTGATCCACTGAGGCAAATGTGTAATGTACTTATTAATTTGAAGTATATTCATATAAGAAATGATGCCCCAGTGAGAGAGCATATCATATGTGTTTATTTCTTGCATGAACACATTTGCTTCTTAAGAGAGTTGTTTTCATGAGAAAAATGTATCCAAGCATAGAGTTACAGCTCACAATAAGAAGTTTCAACGCAAATTCCACACATAATTTTAAGGTTGTTATCTTAATGATCACAATTATGAGCTTCAACGTGAATAAAAAATTTCTCTCATTTTCGTTGGGTTGAAGAAAGATGGTGACAGCACCATGGCATACGTTGAACAAATATTGAGATTCTGATAAAAGTTTGGTACATGTTTTTTCGAGCGCTCAACATATTATCTGTGGTGTCGAGCGCTGGGGTCTCACATGTTGGGGTCAGCGAGGAGCATGGGATACTTCTGCACCTCCTCCACCCTGTCCGTGTTGTCGCACAGCACGCGTGCCAGACGCGTCGTACGGATGGAAGCCAGTTGCGCTGCAAGCAATTGTCGTACGAAACACCCATTTCACGAATCGGGGCTACCGTTTTAGCTATAAACATCAACGTAGAAACCATCGTTCTCAGCTGACTTCATTCAAAAATATGATATGAGAAACTAGGGGCCTGAACATAAGAACACTGAGCTGAACAAGACGTAGGAGGGCATAGGGTGCAGTGTAAACGGAATAGGGCACAGAACGTGCCAGTGCAGAGTTTACAGGGTATGTTCTTACATGAACAACTTATATTTAAATGAGCCAATTGATGCGCAAAATGGAGTACTAGTCGTTTTATAAATTGCAGCGCTTCAGTAACACGGGCTATATCGCGTTGAAAGAGAACGGACTAAATTTTGGACTGCAGAGAACGGGGAATCAATGCGCAAAGTGTGTTCTCACACAGGATCCCTTGCGCATAGGGACAACAAGTTAAGAAAGAAGTGGAAGAAAGTTCGAAAACTGAAAAGAAGTAAAGTAGGCACGAAAGATGGAAAGTCCGTGGGCTTATCGATATCTGATGTGACCTGACAATGCTCCCCTGGGATCGCGCCAGTCCCCATAACATAGAATATACAAACCTAACTAACAAACCCCTACCGCTTATCCTGTTCCCGTTGCTGAGGTGCGAACGAAACGTGCTAAAAATTTGTTAAATGTCAGGTCCATTTTCACGCACGTGAATACTGTAATTCACTACATTGCGACTTGGTGTAAACATGAGCGGCCTAAATATAGGCTGAACTGTCTCCAAAATTAGTGTTCACATTCTCACACTTGAAAGGAATAAAATCTGTACATTGGTGTGCGTGTTGGCTCTTCCGAATCGTTTTTGTAAATCAATGTAAATTGTAGTTCTGTTTGTAATTTTTAAAGAAGCTAAAGTTAAACAAAGTTTCTTGACAGGAAAGAGGTTACCATTAATATTTACTGTAGAGCTATGCATTTATTCCATTAGGATTTTTAATATTGTCTTAATTTTTAATAGGGATGAATCTACATAATAGTCATTCAAAAACATAGCGACACTTATGATGTATACGTATACAATGAAAAAATGTGTATTCGCTTGTCTCTAGTAAAAGCATGGGAAAAAGGACAAAGCGACGTTGTTCACATTTTGTGAACCAAGCAGCGTGCAGCACAGAAGTCTTGCACGTGAGAACAAACTCAGATATGAACCATGAATGAAGTCTTATCAAAGGCATCGTTCACACATCGCATTCGCCTGGCGCGGTGGTCTGCCAAAGAAGTGCCACAAACAACAGACGACCACAGGCAGCACTCACAAGTGCCACAAACAACAGACGACCACAGGCAGCACTCACAAGTGCCACAAACAACAGACGACCACAGGCAGCACTCACAAGTGCCACAAACAACAGACGGCCTCAGGCAGCACTCACAAGTGCCACAAACAACAGACGGCCTCAGGCAGCACTCACAAGTGCTACAAACAACAGGTGAGTCTTTGTGTGCAGGTGAGAACTTTCAGCCGTAACAGTCCCCTCACAAGCACTCTATTGTGTGATGTAACAAAGGTTTACATCTCACTCTCGTATGATTAAGAATAAGTTTAGCGTGGATTCAGTTGTGCCATAGAACTAAACTGTAGAAAATACATCGCACACAAAATGACGAAATAACGGTAGAGTGGGGTGACGAGATAAGGGTAGAGTGGGATGAGTGAGTTATTTTAAGATCGTTCCTTGTCATTATCACAAAGCTTTTACGAATATATTACAGTTGTTTCCTTACTACAAAGGTATCCGTCGTCTTTAAAACGTAAGATACTGAAATATTGAGCCCGTTGAGAGAGTGCGTCAGTCATTTGCATACAACCGAATTAGCTCGTGAAATGACCAAACACTGCTAAATCATTGTAAAAAATTTGGCCAAATTATTTAAGAGCGCATTATGGGCTTACGAGTAGACTTGCGATAGCATGGATGGAAATGACTAGAAGCTCATGAGCACCGACCAGGCGTGAAGGAGGAGGGCTGTCCCGGGAGCTCAAACCAGAAGCGGTCGCCTCGTCGTAACCTCTGGAGTTGGGTGGCCACGATGCAAGAGAACGTCGGCCCCAGCAGCGACCCCTCCAGGGGCCTCTCCGATACCCCTGCGCTCCACAGGTCTATGTCGTCCAGGTGGCTGAGGGAATGGACACGTAACCCTTCTAATTGGAGCGAGTTAAGGGGTCCAATTGAGCAGCTTGTTCTAATAAGAGCAAACTAGTTCACCAATCGGGCCTTGGATTTTTCTATAACAGTCAATTGCATTTTATTTCGAATATGAATCTTTCCTGTACAGCTATTCCAATTACAATTCGTTGCGTACAAATCTGTTAAGCAATTAAATGCTGTTCGAATTAAAATCGTCCCAAATAGAAGCTTTGAACCCTTAGACCCATGTAATCTCATTCTGCACTGTATAAGCATAATACGGCGCAGAATATTGTAGAATTCAACGGTCTACATGAACTGCTTCTTTACTATCTCTTTTTTTACTATATAAAGCATTCGAGAGTCTGCCGGAGAACTTTGCTCTCTATTCTGGAGTCGGTTCGGTATTTGTACAGTTCTTTGACTACCGACCTGACTCCAGAATAGAGAGCAAAGTTAGCCTTCGATGCTCCTATGTGGGTGTGTTCCGCACGGTCTTCAGATATTAGCTGATCGTGTGAAGGGCAATTTAGTACTCCATCAGTGTTATGTTGAGCTCATTTGGCAAACATGCGTACTCGTATATGTCGGCGTAGCGGTGAGCCGTAACGTTGGTCATGATGTTGGCCAGGTCGTAGAAGCTGGCGATGTCTGGTAGGCCGCAGAACTTCCTGTGAAGCGGACAAGCGATTACCCCCCCGTAGGAATAACACTAGGTGGTGTGCCGCACCCCCAAATGAGTGTAAAAAACTGGAGCTCGACAGACGCGTGGCCAAAACATGATGAAAATACTCCGCCACTCACAGTGTTCAATGAAAGTTTAGATAATTCTTGTGGGAATGATTTTATCCAATATTTGTATAAATAATTTATATCAATAAGATCATTGGATAGGTAGACCTTCAAAAAATTATTAACTATCGCAAAGTCAAATATTTTACGAAAATTCTCGAAGTTACATTGAAATCGGCCTAAAGATTTTATCTTTGAAGCTAAGTGTAACACAAAGAGATGATATTTAACCAACAGAATACAAATGATGAATGAAGTCATGTTAACTGAATACAGAAGAACAAGTAGGAAATATTGACAGAAGTCGAAAACACGTTAATTGCAAAAAGAAAAGCGGCACGCCTGAACGCTGTGGAAACCATCAAGAAGGGTGACATCATTATTATTATACTATGAAGCAGAACTATATTACCATTATGACTAAGAAGGCCAACAATATTATTGCGAAGAAGAGCGACACACCTGTACTCCGTGTAGCCTGGCACGCCGAACTCCCGCGCCCGCTGTATGTTCAGCGACACGAGGTCCATGCCAAACTTCTCACTAGGGTCCTCGAACAGGTGGTTCGTGATCTGACAAATTGGAAATTATATCTCCAGCAGAAGCGAACACTTCTCTTATATGCTATGTGAATATGCGAAAGAGAGCTTCTTGACCACCTCGGCAAAAACTTTAGAGAATGAAACTACTGCGGATCAGTTATGGTGGCTCCCATGTTGTTCGATGTTGCATCAATGGCTGCTTTTTAGAACGTCTAGTCTTACCACTACTTCGAGCGCAATCTACTTAGACTTGGTCATATTTATTTTTTATAATGGGATATTGATTTTAGAGATAAAAAGTAACGGGACCCAAAGTTAGATGTATTAGAATGACATAAGGCCAGAGTTGTTGCTATTGACCGAATATTTTTGCGTATTTCATGAACCCTGACTTACCATAAGGCTAACTTTGATTTGTAGGAGCTATTAGTGCAAAATAAATGCAACGTCAACATCACACAGTAAAATTCATCTGCCGCATTTTCCTGGCTCGGAGTTGGGAAGCGGAACCGAAACTCAGTTCCAAAAAGATATCCCACAAGTGGTAGCGGAGCCATGGCTTTGCCTAGCGTAAAAAACACCTACATTAGGGCGGGCTTGCGTCATGCCGTGTTGCGCTGGCGACTGCAGCGATGGCGCCAGCTAATTAGGTTCAGGGTGTAGTGCTGCTGCTTCACAGGCGGTGACGGTCAAATGATGGTCATGTGAAATTTCCTTCTTAATATTCAGAGAAATTGTTCACTTTATTTTGTACTATGAGTCAATAACGAGAATAATTATAACTTTCGTGCAGTACCATTGCTGCACCATATACGATCAACAGATTCATAATCAGTCCAATTTAAAAGAGCGAAATTTCCAAGTTGTGCATAAAAAATCCCGGAAAAAATAGCATTTCATAGTACTACAGTATTGAGCACGCAGAAGAATGGCTAAAGACTTCACAAGTGAACAAAAATTGAATAGCTTATTCGATGTTAAAACAACAGAGGAAGCTAGTGAACTTTACAATAAATTACAGCTTATTCCAGTGAGGAACCCATGACTTTTTCCTTATGAAAAGAATTACGGGTTTGGAATGGCTAGAATTACTTCCTGCGTGATGGAGTCGTCCATGGCCTGCACGGGCTGCTTGGTTAGGCCGATGTAATACTCGTCCAGGACCCCCGCCCGGTACAGGTCAAATGGCTGCCTGATGAGGCGGCTCAGGCGCACCGACCCTGTGAACGGTGGCCATGTCAGGTGCATCACCGCACCACATCCCAGTATGATTCTTTCATCGAGCGTCTATAATTATCCGTAATTTTAGAAGCCCATGTATTTTAATCAATCGTTTGGTAAACTTGTCGATTGGGCGGCAAAAGTATAAAACATGGTTACCATCCAGGGCTAAGTAAAGGAAATTACTCGCTTCAACAGAGTTAACGTATAGTGCGACGTATTGGGTTTTGAATGCCTTATAATTATCGATAAGACGCGTGAATGCAGTGGGCAATGTGAAGCCTGAGCTTATTTTACGAAGGAAACGACCAGATGAAAACAGTGTACGGCCATTGCAAGGGATGTGGGGTGTTCTGATACGCAATGCATGCTCTGTTGCATGACCGGAAGCCGAGTGAACATCGTATTCTAAGCTGTATTCATGTTGCCTAAAATGTTAGAAAATACTCCATCACGCAATCAATACTCTAGCTATTTATGTAGCGTCCGTGCACTGCACAAACATGTACTGCACCCACCTACGTAATGCACACACACACATGTACTGTACACAACACACACACATGTACTGCACACAACACACACACATGTACTGCACACAACACACACACATGTACTGTACACAACACACACACATGTACTGTACACAACACACACACACATGTACTGTACACAACACACACACATGTACTGCACACACACACACACGCACTACGCACCCATGAACTTATTGGAGGGACTCCAGCGCTCCACGGCGGACGGCAGCAGCGAGTGCCCGAACCTGAAGGCGGCGGTGATGAAGGCGGCCGTCATGGAGGGGTCCGTGTGGGGGTCGTAGCCGTCCCAGTAGCCCTGTCAAACACACTATTGGGAGCGTGCTTCCCCTCGCAGTTCTAAACATAAAACTGGGGTGTTTTTAGACTTAAAATACACTTCGTAAGGTCAATAAGAGGTCTGCGATGAAGTTGATGTGCTTATAACTGCGATGGCATAGTTCTGAAATTTCGACACCCAAATGTAGAGATAAAAAAATAAAATTGTCAAGGTTAGCCTATGATGTGAAGGTGAGTTAATAAATATGCGAAGTAGCTCAAAGTTTATTAGAAGTGGGTGCCCAAGCGCAGTTGCAGGCCTTGCATTTCGTGTACATTTCGAATGAGTTTCGCTGCTTCTCTTGAGTTTCCGGCGGTACTTCTAAGGTGTGCTTTCTAGCCTCAGACTTATGTCATTTTTATGCTTACGATGAATAGCTCATACTCATCGACAAAATAGTAGAAGTTTTTAAACATGCTCGAAAATGAGTCAAGAATAGGCATGCAAACACAGAGAAATACACAGAAATGTATTACTTCGTGAAAAAAATACATTTTGGTGATTAGAATGGTCAAGTGAATGAATTTAGGTAATGAGTACGAAGTGTTCCTTCCCGTTCATTTATCGTGACCAATTCTACCATGATGCCTACATGGCATCAGGACGACGTCGACGGTTGTTCTCACACATCGCTCGTTAGACCTGTGCAGTGACGTAGCATCGCTCGTTAGACCTGTGTAGTGACGTAGCATCGCTCGTTAGACCTGTGCAGTGACGTAGCATCGCTCGTTAGGCCTGTGTAGTGACGTAACATCTAATCGACTAAATAGAATTGCTTCTAGGGTGTAGACTTTCAATACTGAGAAAATTTTAGTCCTACGCATCGTATTTAGGTCAATTAAAAAAAGTAGGAAATAGAGACAGAATATTCCTTCCTCTCACATAGTGTCATAAAATGACATTTTTTATAGATTGAGAAAAAGGGTTATCTCAATGATATCGCCCCAAAGAACGTTCAGAGAACTCTCATGTGCATCCGTACAACTGTGATCCGTGAGCCAAACAAGGACAATGCGGAAAAGCTTTAAGCAGATTCACGCTGTGTTGTTTGAGAATTTGAGCCTTGATGTGCGTAGTGCTCGGCATGAGCAGTGCTGGCACAGATGCTGTTATTCTTCCTTATGACGACAGTCACGCAAACTGCCAGACGTGGCAGTCAGCAATTGATCGAAGCGGTTCCCATGCATGCACTCGACAATAGGGAGGCAGCTGGTCGTCTTCCTCAAGCAGTAACAGTCTTTACAGGGAGCAAAGGACACATGACTGCGAAGAGTTCGTTATTTGTATGTGTTAGTTACACTGAAGTAATTTGAAGACAGATTTTGGATGTATAAATTTGGGAGTCTGAAGCTGGAGTGCGAATATCTGAAGAATAGTTACAAATTTCATTACGACGCATGAAAACTTGAGCTATATCGCACGTTGTCTCATGTATTTCAAAGCTCCGTTATTTTAAAACAATATTTTTTGAATCTGTAGGACAAAATCACTGAGCAGGGCTGCAAACAAATACTTCCCTTCATTCATGGATGAGAAATACCAACTTTGACATGGGCGACATCTTAAGAAGAGCCGATACTAGCACACAAAGCTCCGACTTGCTCGTACATTTCTCTGCTAGAATTATATCACGAGATTGCTGGAAGTAGGCACTCGTAATATAGCTCTGTCTAAGGACACGTGCATAGTTAATATATTCAAATTTGATGTTGTCGAGCCCTCATGGCACAATGTTACGCTAAGTTGGAGAAAAATGGTTACCTGAAGTGAGAGAAAAATAGAACAAGTTACAGAAGTGGGGAAGACGAGTGTATGGAAGGGAAGGTCGGAATATCAGTCAGTATGTACAACAAGCATTTGTGTGTGAAATAACACCCATAATAATTTTCATTCACACACAGACATACATACATACATGAGTCGCAGACTGCTGCATAATTATGGCGGCATTAGCCTAATTCGGTAACCAGTACAAACACGCACACATCAATAGAGAAACTTCAGAATTTGCAGTGTGTCACCTCTTTTTGCAGGGTGAGTCCATAGGCGTCCATGACCCCCCGACCCAGCAGCAGGGGCAGGAACTCGTGGAAGGTGATGTGCTGCACCTGGGCCACCACGATGCGGCGCGACTCCTGAGTGAGGGTGATCGCTACAGCTCCATCTGGCGCAACTCTAACTTCTCTCTAGCTTCACGAGGCTTAAAGGTAAGAGTCTATGTGTGTATTTAATGGGAAGTTGTTCGAACACGAAAGGATGGCGAATGTGAAAATCATTATTATGTTCATCTAGTAATATTAACAGCAAAATCAAATTCTCTGCACTTATGGTTTTATATGAACAACACTCAAGGATTGGGTTTCTCAATTTTGTGATTCAAGGTTTATGCTAATTATAACATGAACCGAACAACTTCTGGGCTTATTTGCGTTCACATTTGCACATCCAAATTCGAAATAAACCTATGCTCATAATCCCAAACCCTAGTCACAAGCGATTTGGAATCCATTACAATGACAGGCGCATCCTTCCAAAAGTCAATATCCACGTGTTGGCCACAGCAATTTTGTCCCAACGCAATGTCCCAGGCGACACACCCTGGCTGTCCCAGGCGACACACCCTGGCTGTCCCAGGCGACACACCCTAGCTGTCCCAGGCGACACACCCTAGCTGTCCCAGGCGACACACCCTAGCTGCCCCAGGCGACACACCCTAGCTGCCCCAGGCGACACACCCTAGCTGTACATGAAGCGCTACCGGCCACACCCACTTGGTACAGCGTCTCATCGTCCCAGTGCGGGTTGAGGAGCCGCAGCTCGTGGCAGATGCGGTTGTGTTCTCTAAACCACAGCGTGTGGATCGTCGTCAGGATGAGCTGCTCGTTCACCCTGATCTCGCCTGCCATTCAGGGAGCATGAAATCTCATTCGAGACATGGAAACTAACTCCTGATGAATGTCACGCTAAGTGATATTGAAATATTGCCGAGCACTGTATCGAAAATGTTCAGGCCTAGACCAAATATTAACCTAGTAATTCATCTACAACTTAGCAGAGATATGCGTTGACAGTGGTAAGGTGTCAAGATGAAGTGCCATACAAAATATCGATATTTCACCAACGTGAGTGGGACATCAAAGAAAGCTCTCTAGTGTAGGGTAATTGCTGATTTCGTATGCCAGATGTTATTTGAGTCGTGGACGATAACCTTAACCTCCTGTACATAAAACCCCAACAAAGTATAAAGAAGAAAGAATTTCTAACTCATTCACTGGATTTTTACTTCAAACTGATAATCTTCAAACGTGAAAAAGAACCTTGGAGACATTTGATCGCATGTTCACTGTTAGTACCGTTACTGTTAAAACTGTTAATACCAGCCGTAACGATAATTCTAAATTCTGAAATCCGAAGAAAAAGGAAAAAGACAATGGACAATATGCAATGAAATTAAACTCTGATTAGGTTGAGACGATGTGCACTGTTTTGCTTGTTTAGAATAGACTTCGGTTCGTGTAGATGTTCTCTTCCCAGATATGTGAAAGCTTTGCCCGGCAACCGTATAGAAAATTCCACAATTTCGAGGGGTGCAAGATGGTCACAGTGCTGGGCGTGGTCCCATCACGCTCTCATAATCAATTAAAGTCAAACCATAGATAATAACTTCGACACAAAGATGCACAAATTTTACACAAGTGTTACAACATAATTTCATGCATGCTATAAAGGAAGAATCAACTCCAGAATTAAAGACTCTGGAATGAAGTATAATAAAGCCTAATTGTTATAATCTAATTACAGGAACACACCTGGATCAAATTAGTAACACGCTCATTTTTGTCAACGAGCATATCCCAGAATCTAATAACCGTTCAGCCAAGACAGCAATGAGATGTCTGTGATGAGATGTTGCTGAGATACTGAGACTCAGATGAGATGTTTGTGATGAGATGTTGCTGAGATACTGAGATTCATCTCGCCTCACCCGCCTCGAAGCAGAACAAGGTGGGAGACGACCTCGTGCAGCCCTCGTCCATGAAAGAGGTCTTCGCAGGCAGGAGCTCCCTCAAGCCCAGGTCTCCGAACACGTCGTTCATCTTCATGAGGCCGCCTCTGAACTCCCGCAGCTGGCTGAACACCGAGTAATGATGACAGTAATGCATGTAATACTAGAAGCGTCACTTGAAAAACACATGGCAATGGGCAACGCACATACATATTTATATGAGTGGACACTGACTCTACCAATAAAGTGGAGAGAGTATACGAAATTATCAATACCCTTGGAAATTTTAAAACCATTATATAATTGAGCGAAAATAAGAAGTATTTTTGGATGGCCCGACTATCCTTACTATTGTTTCGTCCCAGACACGCCACCTCGCACATGCCTACATATGTAACACTCTATTCCATCTGAGTGGTAGGAAAAAATGGTGATGGCGGTGCGAGCTTTTCATTGCCTCCAGAATATCGTTACACCCTAGCTGGTTAATATTTTCTTCGCTGCGAGTTATCTGGCATAACACAACAATGTTTCCGAGGTGTGTCGCTGTGTCAGGCGGCGGCACCCCAGTCTGGCCCGGGCGGGAATGCCCAAACCTCTCTAAGGTATCTAAGGTAAGGTACATGGCGGGGCGAGGGGTACCATCAGACTGATTGTACATTAGAGACAGTAGATGGCGGTAGAACTCATTTCATAATTTGATTATCTAATCAAGTTTTTATGACATGAACAGCTGTGACCCAGACAACAAGTGGTCACAACATGGCACGACCCAGACAACGAGTGGTCACAACATGGCACGACCCAGACAACACAACATGGGACGACCTAGACACACTCACTCAGCATGCTCGTGTGAGCCTCCATAGACAGTGTTAACATCAATGACGCTGGTCAGGATGTTGAAGGGGGCGCGGACGCCCAGCTTGCAGTCCTGCCTCACCCCCGGCAGGCCGCGGAAGAATTCCAAGCAGTCTTGGTGGAAGTGCGAGTAGAACTCATCGTCCTGCGGCAGTCTGATCTCGAGGCACTCGTCATGCTTGAGGTGGTCGGGCAGCACGCAGCAATTTTCCTCCGGTTCGTTGCGAGTTGCTGGGTCTGGTGGCATTGGTGAGCTAAATCCAAGCAAAGTTTTACAAAATCTTGATTCGCAATAAATGGGAATGAGTGTGGTTATTTACATTCGTATGAGACATCACTAACGCGTTTTAAATTAATCCCTCGGACTATCTTAACACATAGTCTGTAGTAATATCGGCGTAACATTTCAGGTATTCTTTTTTAGCGAACGTATAAGAAACAAGTCATGGTTGATGACTAAGAGATCACACAAGGATACGAATAGGTTTGTGAGCGGCGCTGTGAGAAGGCACGGGACAGGGCACCCACCTAAAGGCGTGGCCGTGAGTGTGAAGTCGTGATCCATGAACTGCCCCCAGGCGAGGAAGAGGAGGGAGATGGCGTGGTCGTGGTAGCCCTCGTCCCTGTGGATGTGGGCTGACACACGGCGGGGGTTGGGCAGCACGGTGTAGGGGTGGCCAACGCTCAGCCGTGGAGCTGCGACGCCGTCACTAAAGCGGGGCCCCACCAGCCTGCACGAGCGGGCATCGACCGCTTCAAGCTCACTTCAAAGCGCGGGCTCTCAACAAGTATCTCTCCTAAGTCTAAGGCAGCCGTTGTTTGTCATTTCTGGCTGATTGCATTGCTGTGCCTTGTGTTAATTGCTTGTGGTATCAGGTATGTATAACTGCTTTAAATTACAAGAATGAACAATGGTTAAATCATGCAACGTTAAAAATTGACAATTGGTATATCACCATCACAATTTCCTCCCGCAGGTGTAACAAAATAACGATATTTCATAGATCTCCGGTGTACCACTGCCTGATTAAAGATAAATGGATAAAAACACATTATTTTCAGCTCATTTAGCCATGGTGTTGCACGTACCATTACGACGTATTTTTGGCATTATTAAATTACCATAATTCAATTCCTATTGAATGATCATTCAATAATAAATTCAAGAGCCCCAAGCTAAGCCCCTCCACAAGAGAACAAGAAGACCAACACAACATAAGTTCGAGCAGCGGACCTGTTGAAGACGGAGCGCGTGGCCCCCCACGTGGGGTGCTGCAGGTTGTTGCAGAGCCCGTCGTGACGCCTGTACTTGCCAGCCTCGCACGGCGTGGGGGATGCGAACGAGGGGCACACCCCCGCCACCTCCGTGTGGACCACGTCCAGCTTGGGCAGCTCGTAGAAGACCTCATCGCTCGTCAGGGAAAACCTGTGGTAAGTCACACCGACATCGTGCGTCACTGAGGGCCCGTTTCCAGACGATATCCACCGCGTCCAGAAGCAAGACTTGGAGTCAAAGGGGTGGTCTTGTACACGTTCATTGTGCAAGAATTCAGACGAGGAGGAGTTATAAAGGTAACACCTGCTTAAACTTGATTAGACAAGTATGATAGTGGGCGCTAAAATTGTTTAAGGGAAAAGTGAAGTCAATACTGTCAAATTGTGGTGTTGACAGCATCATGTCAACACTTTTATTCATCATATCGATAAACAGAAATTCTGTAGGGAATATTATTTTAAAATTGTATCTAAAATACGGAAAAGGCTCAAGAGGTTGCGATTTCATTTTATTCCATATAGGTTTTACCATCTTAAAGAACACCAGTACCACATTAGATATTATTACACACAGATATACCTATCGAAAAACTGCTTTTGACATATCATATGCACGGGCGATGACTTGCACATCTTGCAGACTGTACAGCCTCTAGTCCAGTTTACTTTCCTTAATTTTGAAAAAATCCATCAGTAACTTCAAAGATTAAGTTTAGGCTGGTAATTTTACTCTTCAATGTGTATATCAGAACTATTTTAAATATAAATCTTTCTAAAAGTAGATGAAAGAGCATCGATCAAGGAATCTTTGTAGAATTCAATGTGAAATCATGGCGCAGAGTTTTAAGTCAAAAAGTCACGAAGAAAAATGTACCTTAGCCTCTAGGATCTTTATTGAGATAAATTTCATTTGATAAGCAACATAGTAACAAAGGGAAGGCCAATTCCCTTTTCTAAAAAATTCTAAAAGGGAAGGCCAATTTCTAGATATTTTTTCCAGTTAGGTACCGATAAAAAATACATTTTAGCTTGCTCTCGGCTTCAACTGCTTTTTGATTACTCAAACCATCACATAAAACAAGCTAAACCAATTCACAAGATTTCTGGGATGTATTTATCACATTATACCTTAGTACCGATAATTTCATTCTTCTAGTTCACGAAAGCTTAGGTATGTCATGAATTTTATCAGAGTTTTTATATCCTCACCCCCTTATGTCAAAAAGGCCTAGCAAAGTAGCCGCCTCACATGAATCATAATTGACATTTAACGCAAACATCTCATAGTATTTCAAGTGCTCCTACAACTCTCACCTCTGTGCCAGCAGCCTGGACGTCTCGAGCAAGAGATGCCCCACCTCTGCCACCGTCTCAGGGGTGTGTTCTCCGGCAGGTGGCGAGATCGGGGCTGCCCATATACAATGACGTTAAAAATGGTGGTGAGACTTTAGTGACCTAAGCATCTGAGAACACCGCCACCACACCTCTACTTAATTTGATCAAAATGCAGGGACAGGAAGGTAGCAATAAGGTCAGCTAGATTAAAATGAAAAAGCATGTTCTTATATAACGTGCAAGTTTTCAAAATTAGTGGGAATCATGATGATGACAGTGATGTTAACATAGATGCCACCGAAAAGTTATCGCAGTGTCAATTTCGACTCCACTTACAACATCCCTACCCTGCTCAACGTTGGCTATTTCTATGCTTATTTCCTTGAATGAAAGACGGTTCGCATTGACTTTTACTTCGCAGCAAATGGATATTTTGTGAGCAATATTGGTAAAATCCTACAATAACCTTCACTTCTTAACGTTGATATGCTTACAAATACTTTCAGTTAAGTTTATACTCCCACTCCAGAAACAATACTGAATAAATTTCAGTCAAACTTGCATTCTTATGCCAGAAATTATGCTGAACTAATTTCGTACGTTAGCAAAATGTCCCGTTCAGTGGCAACCCATTCATGCATAAATTTCGTGAAGTAAGTTGGAGTCCGCGTCGATATTAGCATAATTATATGAACATTTTTGCCATCTCAGTTATCAATACGATAATTTTGTTCGCTCAAGACTTACAAATACGTATACGTAAGTATATAGTCAAGTAGTGCTGCCAAGCTTCGTTACTCGGACGCCTGTTTTTCCGCATGAGCCGTACTTTGATTACATTTTTTGATAATATTTTACGACAGTTTTTTAGTTGGTTTTCCGTTCTGAATGAAACGTTGCTTCAGTTTTGACGTCTTGAGCTTTCCCCATATTTTTTTGTGGGTTGCGATCACGAATAAAAAGGTTCCACCCCCGGCAACAGAGACACTAATAACTCGGTCTGTCAAGGGGCCCTAACACGATCAGACAAGGTCTGAAGACAGTATCGGAAGACACCCAACCATGAGCATTGAGAGTAAAGTTTACATTCGATGCTCATATTTGGCTATCAGCCGCACTGTCTTCAGACTTTGACTGATCGTATGAAGGGCCCCTTAGGTGAGTAGGGAGCGGGCAGCGCAAATTATTCCTCAAATATTACTCTGTTCAAAATTAGTGCTGAATAAAAATGAACTTTTAGAAAAGTAGAGAATGGTTTTAAAACTCTTGTGAAATAAATATATTAGTAAGCACTCACGCACGCGGTCCCTGGCCTGCTGTACCGCGGTGTCCACGTCGCGCCCTGTGATGCACACGCTGCGCTGGGTGCTGGGGGAGATGTCCAGCTTTTGCTCATATATTCGACGTTGGGAAAATTCTCGTTCGATATCATGGTAAAACATGCACACACTTGCCAATCCATCGACGGATCGCTGAGTTGGAAAATGCTCAAGTATTTCAGTTGCCAAGCATCTCAAAAAGAATGTTGCGTAGAGCACACTGCAGCAGTAAATCAAGCATTACATACATTTGGTTCCATTAAATTGATAGCCAGGAGAAAACATACCCCTTGTAAGCTGACATTTTGGGCATGCAATTCAGAGAGCAAGTAAATGGCAATTCATCCTAAATGTAATGTAGCGTGATACTCATAATAAAGATTTGTTACAATGAAAGAGAACACATGCGTGGTTACCTTCAAAAAGTTATCATACCCTCTGTCTTTTCGGTCATAGAGCAAAAGATTTAATTATATATTGTCAAATTGATACTAGTAATTGAATGTAAGCAAACGCTGCAACTATCAATGGCTGAATTATACAACTTGATTCATGAGGTACAATTCCATACCCGTATAGGATTGAGTTGAAGTTGATGTCTGGGGAGTAGGGCACAGAGGGCGCCCTGCTCAGCTCCAGCAGGCAGCGGTGTCCACACTCCGCCCTCTCCCACGCCACTGCTGCCACAACCACCAGCCACAACACCCTCGAGGACGTCATCTGGGGGCATGGAGTGAGGGTTCCACATGTACAAGGTCGCCTTGAAAAACGTATACACTGTTTTGAACGTTTATTACTCTTTCGTTAACGTAAGTACAAAAATCTAATTGGTATCCATTCCTTTGGAATTAAATTTCCTATTCAGTTCAGTTGTGGATTATCATTTTATTACACATTTCAGCTGTTGCACAATATGCATCACAGTAAGAACAACCTATCTGACCCTTGCACGGAGAAACAGGAATATTCCTTCTACCATAAAAACAGTTCAAACCCGTCTGGAAATATGGCTTAAAATGCAAAAATAAACATTTATACTTAAAAATTCACAACTAAAACAAATAATAGCAAAATAACAAAGACTTCATTTCCGCACCATCTTCTACCTATTAAAAATGTCCACCATTTTTTTCTAAGCAATGTTGACATCTTTATCTCATTTTCTTCATCATTCTTCTAATATATTCAGGATTTTCTTTAGGCGCATCAACGTGATGAGTAACCTTATCTCTTTTCTTAACATATGAAAATAGTCATCCTGTAGTTGTTCAAGATTTCACCATGTACCGCAGCATTAAGTATTCGTCTTGTAAAGTCTGACCTCATTGCCTTTCACAGCTTGTTGCGAGCAAAGGTAATGAGGCTCGAAGAGTCCGAATTAGGTATTTTTTTAGGTACTTCTTCTTCATGTCCTTCATTATACACTACACAGGATGGCGTAAAAAGTATACACTGTTTAAATAATTATTACTCTTTTGTTAACGTGAGTACAAAAATCGTTCAAGACTTTCCCATTAAAATTAAAAATTGTAGAGTATCATAGCTACAACCGAACAGTTCTTTAATCTGAATAATCGTTTCATTTCATAAATATTTCTTACCTAGAAGCAAATAAAATAAACTTTAGATTTTTGGCCATACAGCTAACGAGAGATCAACGATCATTCGTTGTGGAAACATTCTTTGAATCAAAAAACACATCACAAATTGTAAGGAGGTTTCGACTTACCTTTGATGGTCTAACTGTGACCAGGTTGACCGTTAGGAGGAATCAGTTAGTTTCATGGACGCACATTGGTTTTCCAAGTACGGTGATGTAAATTATTCAGGCAAGAGGCTAATATTTTATATTTGGAATTAATATTTGTTTCACAACGATCACTAGCACAATGCTACCTGCTCCTTTGACCTATGGAAGCTATTAATTTGTTACAGAAAAGAAATGTACCCAAATGTATTAATAATGTACACATATGGATAATTTTGCGACGAATTACTCTGGGGAACACTCATTTTGTTGCATTAAGAGAAAGACCTTTCTATA
>VOMN01130628.1:0-10301 GCA_014899125.1 Orchestia grillus | reverse complement strand
CCAAAAATGAACGATTTTCAGTTAACTGTGCCCAAAACGAACGATTCAGAGGCATCCATGCACACAACAAACGATTTCCAAAAATAAAACCTCCTGAAATAGCCGGTGATATTTGTGAAATAGGTGTCTTAAAATGTCACCAAAAATATTCCTTCTCAAGGATGACCAAAATAAAAGACTCCTGTAGAACGGCCCGGGAACACGGAAATGAAAGTTGTTGCCAAAAATAATCTTCAAAAGAAAAAACGCATAACTTAAAGAAGACGCAGTCCAACAGCAGATAAAACTTGAAAAGCTGATATCCAATAAGAGTTGCATCGTAGCAAAATATGCTCAAGGAGCACGATTTTCAAATCGTGCTCCTTGATACTCTTATATACAAGGTGAAGGATCCCTGCTGGATTCTCCCATGTATTTTAACTCCCACAGTAACCCTCCTCCGGTGGGGAGCTGAAGTTAGTACTTCGGATAAAAAAGTTAGTCACAAGGATTTTTTACTATGGTTAGGTAACGGAAATGTCTTTGGGAATCAGGCAATCTAATTCAAGTTATCCTTGTGTACAAAATACTACTATTGTAAATTAAAAGGGTTTGACTCTACGAAGTACAATTTCAATTTCGTTATTTCTTACAGAAACCCTTTACATCCTTAAAACGCAACTATCCTTGAGTGAAATACAGAGTACTTACCTTTGAAATTAGTAACTCGATAAGTTTCAGCTCTTCAACTATCTTACTTTAGTATAATGTTTGTACTTTTAAATATGGCCCTACTGCTGTTTTATGTATTTGTTGAGAATGAGCTTAAGCTCATGAGATCCAAATAAATTGATCTTCAGATACTTCTTCTCCAAGTCAGTTCATAAGTTATTGAAAGTTATAGCCAAGGAAAATTGCATTATATAATACCTCTCAACAGCAGAATAAAATTTCATTTCCAGTAGAAAACTCGTCCAGAGTCTTTTGTATGCCCTACATAATATGCACTTGAGTAGTCTCAGTAGTGTTCTGAATGAAAAGAAGGGAAACCGTTGCTTGATTTAATTTCATTACCGACTTGAATATGATCGACAACGTCGGAGGGTTCAACTTGAACGGCGTTCCTCCTAGCTGTGTCACTCTAATTTGCTGAGTATTTATTCGCATCGACAACTGCAATGCTGCGAACCTTCTACATACATTCCCCTTGTTACAGTAACCTTCTATGTAAAGTTAGTGTCGACTATAACTTTGGGTTTCCTTTCCTTAAATTTTGGAGGCAACTGTAACGTTGCAAAAATATTATAAACATAAACTTATTTCGATTTCTATCCACGAGTCGGCCAGAAATCATTAATAAGTTTCTTTGGATAAACACTGATTATTTTTCACTGCATCGGTTTCACCAAAATTTAATCAAGATGCTATCGTCTTCGCAAGGATTCCAGTTCGATCGATCATCCAAGTTATACTGTGTCTGCATTGATGAAAAGTTCTTTGGATGTGTCAAAAAACTTTTTATTCAATTATTCTGCCGGCACATGGTACGGTGATAGAGAGCACCCAGAACATTGCGTAATTGCATTTGCGTTCGACCCCCTTTTGTAAAATGGCGTATCGGCAAACGGGAGGAAAGATGTTCGAAATTAACCGTCTCGATTTCACATCGCTATCGCTTCTATTGAAAATTTTGTTAAATCGTGTAAAACTAGAGAATTATTTCATACCAATATTGATACCAGACTTTTCGTTTCAGGGAATTGATATTCACCTTCAAAGAATAAGATGTGGGAACCACACCTACAGGGAGCTTCTTATTTAGTAATACCTTACTTATAAGCCTGTACACACTCTGAGCATAATTATTTAACACACTTTAAAATTCGAATCCCAGTCTAAAATTTTACTTCAGTGAACAAGCACATTCTGTAAACTATGTGAATCTAATACCCACCCAAGTATATTTCACACTTCAGATACACGCATATTCCAAAAAGAACTTCAACGTACGGCATTCGATGACGCTAAACTCTTGAGCAGCACCGAACACGGGACCGCGAATAGCAGTAATTGCGAGTCACGACGTCTTGTGCTAGCTATGAAATGGGGACAGGCACAACTGCTGACTGGGGCGCCAGGCGAACTGTCAGCGCTGTGTAGCGAGTGCTCTCAAACTGGCAACAAGATGCTGCCGTCATCGGCATCTCAGGCGTCGAAAGTCGTTTCAAGGGCCAGCTACTCGTAACCCATTGTTTTGTTATCAGACCGAGCGATAACGGCACTAAAAACGCACTCGTGTCTCTTCACTCCATCGTAATGCGTATACGGCGCATTAATTGTGAGCCCCGCAACAAGAGATGAACAAAAGCCGCTCACACTCAGTAGCAGCGTCTGGCGTATGTAATGAGAGGTTTCCGCTGAGCAATTCAATACTTCGCGTAAACGAACAGTACATAAATTCGATGAGAATTCAATAAAATTTAAATGAGCTGCATCTTTAGGGGATCTCTGCGTCTATGATGTACCGAACTAAAGTAAAAGATAATATAAGTAGTTGACTCTGTGGGTTATTTTAGATTAATTATAATTGGTACTGGTCCTCACCTCAACTGAGAATTAATATCTCTTTCCGTGGAGTAGAGTGAGGATCTTTCTGTAGGTGCCGAAGACACTGAAAACATTTCAATGGGCCTCGTTTTAGGCAGCAGTTGAGCCTCACAAGTGAGTTTGAGCGTCCGTCGACGGCTCGCAGCTCGATGCCGCCCTTCAGAAGCCTCTCCTTCTTCGTCAGTGGATTTCACTGCCTTGACCACACTCAAGTCTTCAGCTCCCAAAGAGGAGGAGGATTTGATGGGCTGAAGCGAAATTCCCGGCAAGTGAGCTTTGCATGAATTGGGGACTGCCGCTACCCCGGGGACCACTCCACCGCATTCCCCTGTCTCCCCAACCTCAACTCTCTCTCCTCCTCCACCCTCATCCCGTTCTTGCAGGTGGGGATGTGGTGGGAGGAAAGATGAAGAAGATAAGGACGAGGTAATGGTGGGGAAGGGAGCCACTGTGGGGAGAGGGGAGGCCGTTGTGCGGTTGTGTGAATGGAAGGTCGAAGAGAAATTCTGCTAAGTTGTGTTGCGGGATTTGTGTTGCGGTCTGAGAATTATCGTTTAAGCATCGATGAAAAATTCGAGACGTGGTTCATGTTTGAACGAAATCAATAGCGCCAAGTGGAACCGCCCGGTGAACTAGAGGATAGAGGAAATTAAAATCAACGAGAAAAAATTGCTCTGTGCGGTACACAGATCAAGAATGTCTACTGAAGTGAAGATGTATGTCTCATGTGTGAAGGATTTTCTTTCTAGGCCGTTTTCAAAGTCAAATGAGCACCATACGTAACAGCAAGGTGATCACAAGAAACAGTGAACGTTTCACTTCGAAATAATTTTCTTGTAGCTCCGTTTTTGTCCCGGTAGCATTTTTCGTCCTCGAATAGGTGTACCGGAGAGGCTCTCAGATATTTTCTTGACCCATCGAAGCGTTAAAATTACAGGCGGCACTGACATCAACTGTGGAGTTTCAAAAATAATCACAATTCACAGACCACAATTCTCGATCTATTGCAATGTTTTCAAAATTCTTCTCCAGTAGAACTAGTTTCACACTATGTCAACAGAGGGGTTTCCTTAATTTGTGAAATTAACACGATTACTATTGTTATTATTCTATAATAATTTATTATTCAGTTAACAAGTTTAATGCATTCTGTGGAATTTTAAATTCGAGAAATAAGTCAGCTGTTAGGAAACAAGTGCAAGTAAAAATTCAATCATAGTTTTAAGAATTATTTTCTAATTTAGAAAAACGTTTCTTGATGTTTCTTTTCTGAAATGTTCGTTTGGGGTTAAATATTTTGTCTGATATTGTAGTTTAGAAACAAACTGATGTTAAAACGTTTTATTTATTCACATTGACTAAGGAACATGAATAACATAGGGTGTAGTTTATAATTTTGTCTACTCACTCACTCGGGATGAGGACAATGAGCTTGCCCTAGAGATATTAAACACGTCATTCCCAGCAATGGTTGTTCCAGACGAGTTCCAAGCACAGACTTTCCCTAAGGTGTTATTTTCGAACTTAACTCTCTAAAGATATTTCTAAAAAAATGATCAATAAAATTGAATCCAATGAATCATGCACTAGCTAAGTAAGAAACACTTGTAACTCCATTTTAATTAAATTTTTACTTCGTACGGCTATACTAAGCAACTGTAGTCATTTCCTTCTAGGTTTAGGCGTCAGCAAGACTTGTCCCATCAGGTCGTGAAATGTATTCTATTTTGTGTAACACATACTCCTAATTATGCTTTTTCTTTTTATTTTAAATTTGATCGGGTTCTTGGTGCTTTTCATTTTTCGAAATTAGCAAGGATAATTTTATCAGATGGTAAAATCATAGCCAAAAAAGCAACTACTCAGGCTAACAAAAGTGTTGAATTCCTGATGCGAAGATCACGCGCATGTTGGGTGTGTGTACTGGTTTGAAAAGATGGTTGAACGCTCACTGTGCACTGAATGGTAGGTATACTATCGGAATATGTAGTGCTCACCTTTTCCATTCATGGAAATAATGGTGGGGTGAAAAGTATTTTTTGGGGCAACGTAGATGAAACAAGTGTCTAAATACCACTTGATACCTAAAAACTTGAATTTTATCAGCTCACTATACATATATGACCATGCCAACCGAGTAAATGATTAAATTTCGTTGACGAATATTAAGGTACATGTGTGTCAACAATGGAACGTACATAAAATAATTGTTCGAGTGTAGCTATGTTAAATATTTGGTGACCGAACAAATGAATGTTTTTTTCCGCATGGTTGTACGAAAAGCAAATTTTCTCAACCAGATCTGCTATATTTTTTAGAGAGAAGTTCAGATTTCCAGACAAAAAATAGAAGCTTTCTTTTTCCACTGTGGCCGGTGAAATTATTATACATTTTTTCCATTGAAAATAATCTTAAAATAGCGAGGACTTTCCATGGATAAGTTTATAAATTAGGACGATGGCATTGGTATTTTTCATTTACACATGGCTTGAGCCCCGTGTTGTTCAATCTTATTTCGAAAGGTCGACTCAATTGCATACCGAAAGATCTACTCAATTGCATTTCGAAAGGTCTACTCAATTGCATTTCGAAAGGTTTACTCCTTGAATGTTCCCACCTTAACTTATTTCAGTGTGCAGTTAATCGGACCACGTCGTATCAGTCACGTGTGTTCTATAGCTTGTGTTATTTTTGAGTTTCCTTGTGAATTTCCTTGAGTGTCCAGCCGAAAATACAACTGGCCGGCAGGAGATGATGTCTAGGAATTACAAGAGAAATTAAAATACTTTGTAAGGCTATTTCTCGATACGATCTGGTGAACAAGTAATAACCAAGAGGCTACTGGGAAAATTATCAGTAGGATTTATGAGTGGTATAATAAAGCAGTAAATACGATATAATTTTATAGGCCATGTTAACCGCCAATAATTCAGGAAAAACGACTGAATCAGCTTATCGATGCATTTAACCCATTGAATACTTTCCAGTAACCCATTTGTGGACGCTTATCAAAATCGTTTCATGTTTATACTTGAGAAATATATTCACCTTCTGTTTGATTTTCACCTTTCTAATAAACCTAACTACACTCGTAATATAAATGTTAGCTTATGCACACTTTTGTTATTATATGAATTTTTTCTTGCATTTTTAACTGATATAATCCCTGTTCATAATGTGCTGATCGCGTTACTTCATCAAAATTGGAACTGATGTGCCATCATATGAACGCTGAGATGTGAAAGAAATAATCATCGATCCAAAGAAGGGAAGACGATACTAATTTACACTTCGACTGCGATGTGCGCCATGCATGGTACACGCGATCGTCTAACCTAACTAGAGGAGTAAAATACATGAATACAAATTTTTAATTTTTTCAGGAAATTTGTGTTCATTACTTGAATATGCCAGTTTAAATTTGGAAGAAAATTAGTGATGTAACCAAGTGTGTGAAAACAGAATCCTTCATTATTAAATTCATAACGGAGATATTTGTAGGCGCAAAATTTTTCCTGTACGGGAGAATCGCAATCAAAGTGTTAACCACCTGGGGCCTAGCTTCTGTGCAACGTCTCAGCGTCTGCTTCTGACGGATGGGACAGCGTGTTTCATTGGAAATGTAATGTAAAACTTGAAAATGGTATTTTTGAACCGGGTATGAAATTAATTGCATATACGTTACCCCAAATATTTAATTAAGCAATGCTTGTTTGAGAGTAAATATTCATCACGGAACATATGTTTGAAGCGTGCATTTTGTGCGATTCTACATGATGTTATTACTCTTCGCTCCAGTTATGCCGTTTCAGTGATCATTTCATAATGTGACGAAGTGGCTTTATTATTCAAGACAGGACCATTGCTAGATGCTCAAATTATACGATAAATGGTGAATTATCAAATATAATAGTGAGAGCAATTCGTCGTAGTACGTATGAAACTATTCAAAAAAATTTCAACATTTTATATTCTTAATAATGACTTCCACGTGTTTTCCAAACATGTATCAAGTTGCAGTTTGCTCATTGAGTAAAAGAGAGACTGAGAATATTGCAAGACCTTGAAGTATATGAGCATTTCCTTGAACAGCTTTGTGGAGTTTCAGAAAATCAAATAATTAATACCAGCTAATTCTGATCCTTCGCATCCCCTGCCTCACGCCGACGAACAGCTGAACTAAATAGTGCGTAATTAAGAAGCGTTTCTCGCTTTTTTCCTTTTTCATTGAAAAGGGAAAAAATTTGTACGTCTCTTATTCACATTCGTTAATTGAAAACTACATTCTTCAAAAATCAATTGATGCAGTCAATCAAAGAGGACGTCAAGAATCGAGGTAATGAAAGCTAGCAATGCATCAGGTATGTTTTCATAGTAACGAAAGTCATACATACAAAACTATGTGCAAACCATACACGGGAGGAATCAAAAAGTTTGAAATAATATTCTCCGTTTCTTTGAGTATTACACTGCGCATACATCTGCGCACAGTGAATAACAGTCGGGAAAGACGAATAAATTCAAGTTCATCCCCGTGAAGCCAATATGCGCTGTTACCTTTTGGGAGCGTACGAAACCTAAGCTACTCAATGCCGTTACGCTATCAGATCTTGTGTCAATTCTAAGTTCGGAACGTTTCGGATATAGAAAATAATTGATATACGAGAGCAATGCATGTTTCTCTCATTTGCATTTATTGTGCGTATTTTAGTTAAACATCTTATCGTGAGGTTATGCATCAGCTAGGGCTTGAAATTAATCAACGTTTAAATTGCACGTACAGACATTTGTTCAAAAAAAGTTACTACATTTCTAAGCAACAAAATTTTGTGAATTTATATATAATAGAACTTTTATCAAATATTGTCGAAAACTTAAAATATGCAACGCTTTCCTGGTGAATGCATCAGCGGCCAATGATATTTTAAAGTCTCGGATCACGTAAAAAATAACAAAACATTAGCCAGCTAATAATTAAGTCGCGCAAGCGTTGCGCTCTCACAACTGCAGCTGTGCCAACACCTACACCCTCCACCTACACTTTTCTGAGTAGCACTGCCATGGGGCAGAGTTACCAACCTGCATACCCAGCCAGGTGAACGGTGTTGCCAACGCAGAAAATCAATTTCTGTAAATCTGAAACATACTTTCCTAATTTTTACATTCCAGCACTACGATTGTACAATTTAGCATAGCTACTTCCAATTTGATCTTTTATCTTTACAAGTTTACTAAATCATATATCAATGTTATTTCAATGCACAGTTAAACGTCGTATGGCTTCAAGAGCAATCAAGATATTTCTAAGTATCTGGCAACACTGCAGGTAGCGCTACTTTGCCAGTCAGCCACTCAGCCACCCACCCACATTGCATGTTTGCCACTCCCACTCAGCCACTCAGCCGGGATGTGCCGGCCAAAAATACCCCCGCTACTTAATTCTTCGCAGCTGTGTGGGTAACAGCACAAAACATTCTCCCCTCAGAAGAGTTTGTAACCTTACTTCGTTACCTGACCCCGGAGGAGGAATACAGCCACCTAGAGCGATTCGGTTTTGGCGAAATTCGTTCTCTCAAGCATCAAGTAAACATGAAGAACATTTCATTATTCGTACGTAAGCTTCACTTTGTCCACGCATTAGCTTACGTGTAGTTGCTTGAAGAAGATGGAATTTCCGGGAGTTCAGGGAAACGAAAAACCACGCCCACGCAAGAGTAGGGCTGCCCACTCAGTCTAATTGTCCCGCCCACCTGGCACCACCAGACCTCGGCCGACCAGCTACTGCAGCAATGGCTGCGCCGAATAACGGTTACAACTTGGTTTAACGGTTAGTCCTTGAGCGCCAACTGGCGCATGTGAGATTTCATGTAAGCTCCTCTCTCAATCCATTCATGCCGAAATTTATTTCACGCTGAAAACTAACCGTTTTCGACGTTTGCGGTGTGTGCGTGTTCCAACGAATGATGGAGTTAAAAAACATGAACCAGATGTCAAAAAAGGAATTTAAGCATGTTAAAATATAAATAGCCTCAGAAATAGCTATACCTATCTTGGCAAAATTCTTTGTCCCAAGCATTAATGAGTTGACGAGCTCTTTGGAAAGACGAAGTAACTCGTTGTACGCTTGTTGCATATTTCAACTGTGTTCGAGTAAAGTCGATAAATTCCCAAGTGTACTCATATATCTCGAGCAAACATAATTGTACATTTACGGCAGAAATACCGAGAAAGAAGTTAAACATTCAAGCTATGACCAAAAATCTCACTTGAATACTGCGCAATGGTTGGGTTGTAGGATGGCTTCTTTCCTACCTTTCGGGGACAAACCAGCCCCCCACAACCATGGAGCGCGGTCTGCATGCTACACGGAAATGCTAGATTTACGTACACACACCAGCGGTTCATACTATTACAACCAGCCCTGGTGTACTTATTGAGATGACATCCTTGCCTTATTCGTCGGCGCGTAATGTAAATCCATGCTTTTCTGAACCTTTTGAGTGAATTTAAACGTCGTAAATTATCAATAATTCAATGTAGCAGTCTGCATCCATTCTGTAAACCACGACTTTTTTCTCAAGATACTTCGTCTATGCACGAGTACAGAATGTAGTGTTTCATGGGTATTACGATTATTGCGAATGGTTTGAATGTAATTAATGTTTATTGAACTTTATCATAATGAACTATGTACTTACCCAAGATACACTCGTAACCTAAATTGTCAGCACACCTTGAGTGTGTCTATCCTCGTCCTAGGATGGATTGACTACAAATTAATGATGAGTTGCCTGGGTCACATTTCGTACATACTTTTTTACGTGCGCACAAAATCTCCTCTCACGGAAATGAAAACCCTGAGTTCTTAGTTTTTTTATAAAATTTATTAGAAAATAATTAATAATTATCAAATAAGTTTACTTGCATTGAAAGTTATTTTATTTGCCAGTTATTTAGAGGAAGGGATGCCCGGATGGGACCTCCAAAGAGATTTTAGCACTAGTGAATTCGAGAGCTTTCTGATTTTGGCCTATCCTCAATTTGGTGCATTGGGAGTCGGCTTTGTTTTCTCCCCATAAGCGAGAGCTGTACGTTGGTACTGCATGAAAGTATAGCCAAGTAGATAGGAATAAACGTGTATTAGTAATTAGCTACTTGAGTCTGTTGGTAGAAATGAAAGTAGGTTGATAACTTAACCGAGAGTAAAATATAGATTCACATGTATATGACTGTTACCATTATGAAAATCCTAAAGAACTCCTGTTTCTTTGTGCATTCCTTTGAAAAAATGCTGGTTAAAATGATCTGCCATTCATAGGGTCTTCATTAATCTACCCTCCGTACGCGTACGGGTGCGGTACGTGGAGCCCCCGTCTCCTATAAGAGCGTGATACTTTATAGAACATCGCACGCATCCCTAATTGCCTGAAAATTTAAATTTCTTCTGATTAAGTACAGAATTATAAATCACTACAGAAAATTATTATCTGTTCGGAGATATTGAAAGATGTTTTTTTTTCAGAAATCAATGTAACTGGCCGATGTACTTTGTGAATTCAAAGTTTATGCACTTGGTAAAGGCCGATTCCTTTAGTTTCATTCTGATGAGCCCAACAGCTTACCAAGTAACCTAAAAATAATTGGCTTTCCTGTTGTCCCTTTTGGTACATATATATATATATATATGTGTGTGTGTGTGTGTGCGTGTGTGTGTG
>VOMN01130627.1:0-18372 GCA_014899125.1 Orchestia grillus | reverse complement strand
TTTCGTTTACATCTATGGTGCAAATATTCACCCACTGACGGTCCCCTTCACCTTGGCCGAAGGAGACTCTCAGCACAGCGGAACCTAGTGGCGAGACTCGGAACCTGCACTCGCATATACTACGTGTTGTGTTCTGCTAGAACTTGAATAAAGGCATGAGTATCAGTATCTGTCTGTCTTGGTCCTTACTATTCTGTCTAGTTCGATCCTTAGTCCTTCAGGCACTCGCCCTGAGCTCATAGTAAAGATATTCGTCATTTAGAAAACATATTGTCAGGCTCTGAGCTATGAGAAATTTGAGGGTTTGGTTCCAATAAAGGATTGATAATCACAGTTCAACTTGTAGCAAAGTAAATAGTTGAGTTATTTTCTTGAGAACATTTTACGTCTTACACGAAGCGCGAAATAACATCAAATAATTACCTTCGAAGTGATAATGGAATTCAAAAAATTTTGTCCGAGCTACAGGTCGTCATGGTCTAATGGGCTCCTGGAAAATATTAATAGTGGTATCACACCAGAGGTAAGGAGAGAACATTAAGCACCATTTGCAGAATTCGACAACAATTTATCTCGTGAGTTCATTAATGTATCACAAAGAGAATTATTATCCACTTAGGAAAATTTGTGCTAAATGGCTGCTTTTATCTTTGTCTCACAAATCCATTGTGCAATTCCCAGAAAGAATTTGCCATGCCGTGCTCTGGTGGCGCCCTCATAAAAAGATTTTTCATGCCCAGCTCTGGTTGCGTCTTCATAAAATAATTTATCATGTTGATCTCTGGTTGCGTCCTCATAAAATAATTTGCTATATCGTGCTCATGTAAAGTCTGCATAAAATAACTAACCTTACTCAGAAGCATAGAACACACACATTCAAGACCAGTGCCTAAACTCGGCGCATCGGAACTCTGGGAAAATTGTCCCCTGCACTTAAGTCAAAGTAAAACAGGCTAAAAATATGTGAATGAAATGAGTTACTGTCGAGGATGGGAGAGTTTCTTAAAAGGCGTACGCCACATAGCTTGGATCCACGAAATAATCGCCCTTTGCTGTTGGTGTATATGTGCGATGAATTTCTCAAAGTTTCTTATCAAGACGTGAGCGGCCAGCAGGTGTGGGGCTGTCTGCAGATGTCACTTGCTAG
This sequence comes from Orchestia grillus, assembly GCA_014899125.1. Lineage (NCBI taxonomy): Eukaryota > Metazoa > Arthropoda > Malacostraca > Amphipoda > Talitridae > Orchestia > Orchestia grillus. The sequence goes on along the minus strand of VOMN01130627.1, from coordinate 17,225 downwards.
TTCAGTTGAGGGAAAAAATGATGAGGTCGAAGAATTTGTTGCATCATTGAAGAGGTTGGCTCTTTCGAAGCTCTGCAAACTTGAATTTGCGAAAAATTTCAGACGCGCGATACAAAATGATGTTCATTTCGTTGTCAGTATGAAGTGCTTCAAACGCGTGAAGGAAATCACATGAAAAGCGAAATAATTCTGTTCAACTCCCCGGGAGGTCGCTGTTGCCTACTCTGAAAATGAGACACTAAATGAAAGCCCATGTGAGATGAAAAGAAGAAGTTCACCCTGCACACCGTGCAACAATCGGTTGCTTAACTGTGAAAGTCCAGGATTCTATAGATTGTTAGAATGGTTAGATTTGCAAATTATCGTTGAATTTTTACCCTTACCTTAAAAGCAAATGCATAAACATTAGAAGCGGAATGCTCACGAAGCGTTTTAAGGAAGTCTTTGAAGAATCTTACATAAGGATGAATTGACAAATGAATTCATTTTTTACCATTCAAAAGATTTATAAATTGCAACCAGCTCCGTTTTTCAAAAGAGATTTAACCATCCTATAATCGAGTACTTCCTATGTCTCAAACTCGCCCATTATGAGCTGTCCAGATTTCGATTCCTGCGTACTCGAGTGACTCCAAAGAAGGTTTGTCCAATCAATACTACTCCTCCAAGGTTTTGTTTCAATGTTTTGCCTTCTTTCTTGTTCTCCACGCACAAAATCACTTAATTTTCACCGATTTGATGACACGCCCAGACGCTTTTTTCCCGTTCGATAGTGTTGGAAGGGGTTTTATAAGCATAGTTTTGCAACAGAAGAAAAGGTGTTGCATTTCTGGAGCCGCCTAGGAATACAATTATTTTTAACACGCAAGAGCAGTGAGAAACACTGCTCTGGAGAGAAATCGTTATGCTGGTGCAAAGCAATCAAATAGAGCATTCACAAATTCTTAAGCGAAAAGTTTATTGCACCGAAATAAATTCGCTAACCCCCTGCTCTGGATTACAGGGTTTAATTGCATTAAGAATACCTAAGCTACGTAATTTTCGTGTGTCCGTGTACTGTAGACAACTCATTCAAGTTTAGTGAAAAGATTAGGGATTTTCGGAACGTGAATAGTTCACTCTTTCAGGCTCCGAATATCCCAATCACCATATTGCTTTCGCGTTCTGGTTGTCAAGTGATAAACATACAGCTAATTCGGGTTTAGCAAAAAGGATCAGGAGTTTTAGAACGTAAATTATTTAACTAAGGCATCATTCGATGTTGAATCCCTTCACACTAACATTTCATCTAAAGAAACAATTGATACTTAGATGAATTTGTTATTTCCTGATGGAAATACAGTAATAATGGGTTATTTTGTAAATTGTTCAAGTTACTGCTCGAATTATCTGTAATGAATTATTTTTTCAAGTTTGCTGAAAAATTGCGTAATCAGATAAATGGTTCAGCGATGGGTCTACCGAGGACATCAACTTCAACAAAAATCTTCATGCATTTTCATGAAGTTAAGTGCTTAATAAATTGTGCTAATCCACTTAAACCTATTTTTAACAATCTATGTGTACACGATATGTTTTTTTTAAAGACCCATCCCACGCAAAATTATCTTAAGACTGCCTGAATCAGAACCACAGCTCGATCAAGTTTACAACTCAAGTTGAAAGGAACAGCAGCCTCGCCTTTCTTGATTGTCTAATAACAGACTCGAGGATCACTTCAGACCTCAGTTCACACAAACCAACTTTCACCGCCGGAACAAGAGCTCCCTTAGTTGTTGCGCGCGAAGTTTCAAAGTTAATTGCATTCAAAATCTTGTCAATGGTAGCACAAAATTTGCTCAACCTGCCAAAACACGCATTGTAAGCTTGAATTTCTGTGCAGTTTTTTCAAAAAGAATGTTTTTCTTACAGGTATAATTAAATTCCGAATCAAAAAAATTCTGACGCAGCTATACAATGGACTCTTGACAATAAACAACGATCGAAGTTATCTGTGTTTCGCATTACCATATTTCCCTCTGAAGAGCTGTCACGAGAGTTAGAACCATTGTTCGAAAATTAGTTTCCAATTGTAAAGCTTCGCATAATTCTGGTAAACAAGTTTAAAGTAACAAGCTTCTCACTGAGATTCGGGCTTCTCTGGCCCGCGACCACAGTTGTGTGCTGTGCACATCACCGTACGTTGGTGTGACGTCCAGAAATCTTTATGCCAGAAAAGCAGAGCAGCGCAGTATAGACGCTTTCGTACTGGTTCTCAATTAGATGACCCTACTCACAGAGCCAAACGTATTCATGCTGATAAATGCAATTTTTCAATACACAATAGCGATTTCAAAGGATGAGATTGTGCATCAAATCCCTACGATCTTCTAATTTTATCCTTACACATTTTAAGAGTAAACCCATTCTTAACTACAGATAGCTCATTCCACCTTTAACTTGTGAACAGATAATTCTCATCCATATTACATAATGTGTCCATAACTAACATCTCAATAAAAGTTGTAAATAGATTATTCTGGTGAATTTCAATGTGTTCATTGACTTCTGTCACATTTCTTGGTCCATCATTATTGATCATCGTTTTTCTATTATATTTCGAACATGTATTTACTTTCATAGAATTGATGATGGAGCTAGACTCCAAAACGCTTTCTTAATCATTATGACGGTTTTCTTAAAATATTCTTTGCGTCTAAATTTTTCTCATAGTTTTTTGAAGACCGTGTGTAACCATGTCCCTGAAAAATACACATTTTTTGGCCAAGCCAAACGTTTTCAGCGCTCGACTTTCCATTTTGAGTTAAGCACTTGAGAGCGATGCCTTCGCTTGCGCATCAGTGCGGAGCTCTCGCATAATGCGGACACGAAATTTCCAGGCCCGAACGGTGCCGAAAGGAAGTAATTCGCGACAAAAGATTCGACCTTTTCCACACTCTACAAATTTTAAAGGTTAAGAACAAGAAAATCTCGAAGAATTCACTGGGGAGCGAGGTTTGAAAAATTGACTACGGTGCCAACATATGAAAGGTTGATCACGCAACAATCTTGTGAAACAACGGGCGCTACATGTGTCAGTGCTCCAGTAATGTTAAATGTTAAGAGGCAATATTAACTTTAGAGTTTATAAAATGAGAACAGGAAGCTACAAGAAGAAACAAGATAAATGTTCAAAAACTTGAGCTATTGAAAGGTACAAATTCAGGCAACGCATAACTAAAGTTGGAAACAGGCCCGTATAATATGCCAGAATCAATAATTTGGGAAATAACTCTTTTCGTAGATAGAGAAAAATGTGAAACAACGTGTGCAGTATCGGCCATAGTAAGCTCCTCGGACTAAAAATTAATCGCCTGCTACTAATATGGTGTAGGAGCTCTACGAACACAGATAATGCCGGCAATTCTGCGCGACCTTGAATCTACAAGTATTCCAATGTACACCTGGTCGATTTTGAACCAATCTTGCACCAATTGATCTCGTAGTGCGGCTACGGTGTGGTCCTGGACGATCTTCTCGACGTTTAACTTGTTCTTCTAGGTGGTCCCACAAATTTTTTAGTGGGTTCATGCCTGGGGACTTCCTGGTTAATCTAAATGCCTGAAATACCCCGACTTAATGTCATGTCAATTAATGACAGTTCTAGCCCGATGAACCCGGTAGTTGTCATCCCGAAAGATAGCAAAGCAGCATGCCTTTCTTCATTCAGATGTGTTAATTTTAAAACTTCGTTATTCAGCAGCTCCATGCTTGTTCACTTTGACGGATACCTCAACTATAGAACCCACTTCTATGTAATTAAAACAGCGTCAGAATATGACAGAGCCTCGTCATTCCGGCACCGCCTCTTGCACAGTCTTCGTTGGTGGCTGTATAAGGTTTCCGGTGAACACGACGGCGGCATTATCGCTATAGAGACATAATTGAGATTCACCTGACCACAAGACACTTTTCCACGCCTTTACAGTCCAATGGGCGTGGGCTGTAGTACAGTTTAGATGAGTAATCCAGTGGACAAGAGTTAACATAGGATGTTGACGAGCCACTCTGCTCTATACCCATTGCATGGAGTTCCCTACGAAGAGTTCATTCAGGAGAAGGGCCATTACTGCCGTTTTGCAATAGTTCCATTCTTGAAGCAAAGCGATTTCGGTTTACAATTTGGGACACACAGCGACTGTTCCATTCGATTAGAATTTTCCTCTGACCACAATTTGCCTTGAATTGCTGCGTGTGCCTGATTATTTCCATAGTTTGGAGACCCGCATAACAGTGCGGCATGAAGCACCAGCGTATTCCATCGCTTCCTTCTCTAGATGTCCCTTACCTCGACCAATGCAATAAGCCCCATTTTGCCATTGCTGAAGCCTTGCTTTCGTCCCATCGTTGTGGAGTAACTTAGAGACAAGTCTATACCTTGTCAGCTCTGAATGAAGACTAATGCCTGTTCAGTACTTCCGTACGACTAAAATTCAGTCACGACTCTGAAAACTGATTGATAAACGCAGTAAATAACTGGAGCTCGAATAAGTATCGGTGACATTTGTGGTCCAGGGAGGTTATAATTAAGGAATGGAACAAAACGTGTAAAAATTCCATTAGTCGAATAGTGTTGAATAAATTTTAGTGAATTTTAGATGTATTATCAATACTGTTTACTAAGTTTGAGATTTTCATGCATAGGTTCTTAACTAATTAAATTTGAAACCAAATAAGAGCATTTTGCATTGGCTAAAATTTAGGAGCGGGTTGAAAATGAAATCATTTTCTTTAAATAAATTTTTTTATGTGACTTAATTGATACAGTTTATACTCAATGCAATTTCTTATGTCGTTAGAACCATTACCAAATATGATGGCCGCATTTCACTGCAAAACTCTGTCTCGCCAACAAAAGGAACTAGTTTTGGCTTACCATAAGAAAAGAGGAGTTTCTGAAATTGCTGGTATCGTTCGTAGGTCAAAAAGCGTTGCGCATCGTGAGATTAGTGAATGCAACACGTATGTATGATGTATGAGACGCTCGATTCAGAACCGAAAACTGTCAGATCTCTGAAAATGTCTGGAAGTGACGATCGAAAGATTGTTAAAATGGCGTCGAAAAACTGTTTCGAGACAGCTGCATCCTTTTCTCGCGAATTCAGTCAAGAGACGGGAAACAAGGTGTCGAGGAAAACAGCTTCGCGCACGTTATTTAACGAAAGAATGCATTGTCGGGTTCCAAGCATCCAAGCTTATGATTTCAGAGAAAAACAAAACAGGCCGTAAAAATTTTACGAACGAACAATTTGTATGGACTTATGAACAATGGGATGAAGTTCATTTTAGCGATTTATCGAACTTCATCTTCTTTCGACCTGATGGTAAAATGCATGTGCAAAAGTTTCACAATTATCTCCGCAATGTGTTGAGAAGACAATAAAGATTGAAAGTGTAAGTGTGATGGTGTCAGGCATGATTTCCTTCGCAAAAGCTCGCCAACAGTCCGTTTGCATGGTAAAATGAATGCTGAAATTTATATACAAGCTTTTAGGCAACATGCCATTCTTAATTTACACCTTACTCCTGTTCAAATTCCTACTTTCATGCACGACAATGGGCCCTGCTACAAGTAAAAATAGGTAATTGTTTCTCTGGAAGAGGAAGATATTACTGTGATGCACTGGTCAGATCGGAGCTCGGGCCTAAATCCAGAATCTTCGGAAGAGAATTGGAGAGACAGAACTTAGAAGAAAAATCCGCAAAATCAAGATCATTTGCTGGTGTTACTGTAGAAGGGATGCAAAGTTATAAGTGACACGTTTTGTAAGAAATTAATTAGATATTGTGGCTAAAGATGCACTGAGGCCATCTAGAAAAAAGGAGTTTTCACTAAATGTTAAAGGATTATTGCCTATTATAGTTTATCTAGGATTTTTAAATCCGTTTTTCAACTTTTGACTCATGTAAAATGCTCCTATTGTATTCAAATTGAATTTTTAAAGAACGTATTGATGGAAACCCCTAAATTTCACCAAGTTTGTACATTTTTATTTTGTTTTTATTTTGGGAAAATTTCACTAGAATTCATTGAATATTTTTCGAGCAATATTATTTTCAATGGCTATTTTGTCTCCACTCATTACATTATGGCCGATACTTGGCTTCATTACTAAATATTGATTTGTTTAAAAAAATACACTGAATTTCATCGTATTATAGACGTTGGACTGTAGTTAGGGAAAGAAGTACGAATCTAAAAGCGTCAAATTCAACCTAAATAATTCAATTTTGAATGTACAAAAATAACCAACTCAAGCTTTGAAAAAATGCCCCAAAAAAGCTAAAAAATCGGCTAATAAGAACAGAATTTCAAATTGCGCTCGTTAATAAACCGCAATCACTTCAAGCATACCACTGAAGGCCAATGTTAACCTAATAACTAAAAAATTTACAGTACGCAAGAAAAAAGAATAACTCGAGTCACAAAAGTTTTAAAAATTGGGTCTGGGAGCTGAGTGAGTAAGCGCCCAAAGTCCGGCCAACTTGGGAGCGGCGGCCAGCCAATTTCCTCGAAGTTTGAACCATTGAGCCTGAAAATGCGGAGGCAAAATAGCGAGGTCGCCAATCTCTTCTACGCTTCGCTTCTCAAGGCGAACTTCGGGTTCAGAGACACCAACATAACAGGAACGAAGGGCAAGACGCCTGAAAATACGAAAAACTGCTTCGGTATTCTGTAACCTTGAAATACGTAAGCAAATCGCTAAGAGTTAAGAGTTCACGGCACAGCATGATGCCTGTTTAAAAAAAGGGAAACTGCTGTTTAAGAATCTCTTTTGAAAACCGAAGAAAGACACAAAAATTGATATGGAACAATGGATATGATATTCAATCTATCAAGAAATGATTTAAGCATTTTCTCTTAATTGAAGAATTTTCTATGATGACGTAGAACAAGCTTTCAGAGATAAAATAGATGATGAATTTAATTGCAAATTCATAATCTGATATAAAATGTGCCTCTCGCTAATCGTAATCGGTTCGCAAAAGATGGCGACTGCAATTTTTCAGAGAATTAGTACGATATACTAAATTATTACCGAGTTTTACTTTTGCAGGAGTTTGCATGAACTCGAGAAGAGGACGAGCTTTGCGTTGGAGAGCTATGCGATCCAGTGCGCTGCCAGGGGACAATTATCGAAAGAACAAATCAGCGCGGGTGTGGTTCGGTGCTATACAGGGAGACTTCAAAGTTCAGCAATTTGTAAACGAAACCGAGCAAAATGGTGATTTACTTTGGTACTTGCAACCACTCGTTTCATAGATAAATAATTGAGCTTCAAATCTTTGTCGATCTGTAACATCAAGCTACATCCTTGCTGATTTATTTTCTGTTGTTTGCCCCTCGGCAGCGTTTAGCTGAATATCCTGATACTTTGTGAATGTTTTATAACATCGCCTCGCAGTAAAACATTGTAGTAACAGATACAACATGTCATAATATTCACATAGCAGAATGGTTAACATCGAAAAGACATGTTCGAATCCAAGTTTTGATCAAAAAGTATTTTTTCGCATACTTTTTGAATAATAAATTGAATGTCATTCTTTGCGCATCAGTAATGGCCTTATTCGAAGTATTCACTTGGAAGATGTTGTACGAATGAAAGGACAAAAATTGACACAGAATCGAAACCTTTTTAAATGAATTAGCATTCCCTATCAGGATTAAATTGGCTGTATGTCTAACTGAGAATTTATTCCGTAAATAACAACCAAATCCACATACTTGACAAAGAAAAAAGGCGTTCCCACACTAATATTTAGGAAAACAGACACATAATACATGTGATTTAAAATACATCAACAATTTTAAAGGCAAGCTTGGAACTGATCTAGCATTCAAGAGCGTTCATCCAATAAAAAATCTTTTGTATATTTACAAGAGGACATGCGTCATGGAAATCGAATAAGAGGTCACGTTAATGGCACAGTGGTCAAGATCGCAGTCAATTCTGGTCATAATTTCATAAAATAGAAAATTATTGATGAACTTGAAACCGCAGGCAGTTCGTTGACGCTCAATGTGGTTTGAGCATACAGATGTGCGTGAATATACGAATAGAAATGCACAGGTAGACGTCAGTGCACAGCAATGAATTCTTAGAAATGGTCCCATTTCTTATGAATTAAATCGGCCTACCTGCTCGACGTCATCTCTCTAGGATTTCCTTGAACCAAAACCTCCTTCACCGAACTAGGGTGCCTACGGCTCTCCTGGTGCACCACAGTACATACGCCTTCACATGTAACTTGAATATCTTGAAGTTGTTTGGGCCTCTATGCCCTGGTCACACTGGAGTGCCGCCGGTTTGTGCGCATGCTGTCCCTTCGCATATCCGCAAGCTGTTGAATGATACCGTTTCCCTCTGCCGTCTAACATACATACACGCGCTCAACTTTATACATACGCTCTCAATTGCAACATACAATCACTCAAATACAACATACACATCCTTAACTGCAACATATACATGCTCAATTGCAATACATACACGTTTCGTTTCAACACATACACGTCCAGTTGTAACACACACGCGTTCAGTTGCAACACACACACGTTCAGTTGCAACACACATGCTCAGTTGCAGCCCACATGTTCAGTTGCAACACACACAAGATCAACTGAGACACATCTACAAACTCAGTCGCAATGCAGCGCAGCACCGCCAGAATTCAGCACCTATTAATTCAAGTCACGAAGGAGACTGAGGGCAAAAATCCAAATGACATCAGTGTATGGTTACCAAAACAAGAAATTGGATCGGTGATTTCAAAATTTGACGTACTAGTATTTGTTGAAAAATAAAATGAAACACGACGATAATTCGGTATTTCAACACTATGCACTTGAACCGTAAACGGAGACTCCACAGTATTTAAATCCTTGAAGTACCCATACCGTTCTCCGTTGCAGAGTGAATACGGCGTGGAAAAGTTCCACCGAAGCGTCTTCAATTGTGCCCACCTACTTCTGCACAGCACTCGTAGAATTGCATCAAGCTCGATCAAATGGCAAGGAGCGTAGGGAGTCCTCTTCGTCCTGACGGGAATCGTCAAGCGATCAACACTAAACGTCATCCACTCCAACAATTGAACTGGGAATCACATAGGATCATTTATTCACGAAATGTTATTAAAACTTCTTACTTATCATAAAATATTCATGGTAAATCCTGGATAAGTTCTCATTTCGTGAAGAGGAACGAGCGGCGCTGCGAGAGCGTCGGCACCACGCGGTCTTGGTGCACTAGGCCATCTCTGCACACCTGCTCCCACTGCAGCTGTTGTGCAACTGCTGGTGTGTTGTGGTCTTGTGGTGTACAGCTGCTGCTGGTCTTAAGCAACTGCAGCTGTTGTATACCTGCTGGTGTGCTGTGGTATACAGCTGCTGCTGGTCTTATCCAACTGAAGCTACTTGTGTTGTGGTACGCAGTTACTGCTGATTGCATGCAGCTGTTGAACATCGACCATCCGACTAAGATTCACGCGCCAACATAGCGCTCCATCACCTGCCTCGCGCCAAGCCCTAATGCCGTTTCTCAGACCCACTGCACAGAGGCAGCAGCACATGTTAGAGCGCTGTTTCGGGTCCCTCACGTTGAACTTCCACTGAAGGACGCCACCGTTAAAGCATTCCCGCGTTGGCCCCGTGGCTGCAGCCACAACACTCACGTAGCCTTGATCGGGGGTCCTTCCAGCGCTGTAATCTACGCAGCGTCTGTTACTGTCACGCAAGCATCATGAAATTGCAGCCGTCCTGCAATTGGTGTAAAGTTTCAATTGCTGCGCTTTTGCAGTTATTGTTGCAGTGTTATTGTCACAATGGAGCAGTCACTACAACTTTTCAGCTGGTGCCATGCTGTAGCTGGTGCCATGCTGTAGCTGGTGCCATGTTGTAGCTGGTGCTATGTTGTAGCTGGTGCTATGTTGTAGCTGGTGCCATGTTGTAGCTGGTGCCATGACTTTAGTACTTTCAGGTAACACTCGCACACTTGATCTAAATATAATTCTCAATGTTCTAAATGTCAAATTTTTATGATTTATGCCCCCGCCATTTCTAATCATCAGTAGAGAATTTTTTGTTAATCACTCTTTTAGGAATTATTTCATTCAAATTTTTAAGACATCGATGGTACCTTCGTTTTAAGCCTGTGTAGATTTTTACTCCGCTAAAAAGCCATGCAATAAAAATTCATCAAGTTTGAGGTGGTCACTTCTTTTTTTTCTTGCTCAAGTTGAGTTTCAACATTACTTAACATCAATTTTGAGAGTATTCTAAGACTTATGAGCTTAATTTTCTAGATAAATTCATATGAGAGAAATTATTTCAGGAATAAATAGTATTGAAAACAGTAGTGAATCAAAGACATACAATAAACTTTTTTGACACTTGTTGCCCTACAGACGTTTGAAAGCACCATAAATAGAGAAGCGCTTGGTTCAAAATAGAGAGCTACAAAACGATAACAGCTGATAAACACGAACCGCTCTCAAGGTAGACAGGGTCATGCACTTCGTATTCTAAATGCAACATTTACCCCAAATTTCCTCAAGTACAGGGCACCAGCGATCTGAATATACTGTTACGAAATACGCTGTTAAACGATAACACGACTTCGAAAACCGTTAGCTTAATGGGGACTGGCGATCGCCCCCCGACGTCAGATTCGTCGCTTTCTTGGTTGTGGGTTTGGGTGGTCTCACAGTTTGTGATACTTGCACTCTATTCCAACGAAGGACAGCCCCCGAAAAAATAACACGTGAGTTAATTTTAAAACAACGGTAAATCAATTATAGTGTTATTTTGCATTCGAAAAAATCGATGTATGTATATTGTCTGAACTGCTTTCCTTGCATGAGGATCAGAGAGAGGGAGAATAGTGGAGAAGTAGAGATAATGGTAGATTAAGGAATTCGAATGAGGATTGGAGAGAGGGAGAGTCTTAGAGGAGTAGAAATGATGGTAGATTAAGGAACTCGTACGAGGATAGGGAAGAGGAAGAATAGTAGAGGAGTAGAAATGAAGGTAGATTGGATGGCGGGCGCACATCGCCTTCACGGACAGGGGGGGGGACCCCCGGCCTCTCACGGCCCACCTGAGTCAACTGGACCTGCGGGCGCACGCTGCCGCTGCGTGCTACAGCCTGGGAAAGATTGCGAAACTTTGGGAGATTTCTACATCATTCGTTTTTTTCGGGTGGAATCTCCCCCAAATATTGATCGTTGTGATCAAAGTATTGATTGTCGTGATGATGTTTCTCACTGTCGGGTAAAGTTTCGCGAATGTGCGTTACAAGCTCTTTATAAGGAGGGATGTGGAAGGACGTTTTCCTGTTAAGGTGAAGAAACGACTACTGTAGTTCAATGGCACTACTTTTTTCGTGTCAAAAGTATCTGTTGGGAGGCCAAATGAAAAAACCTGGAGCCTGGGCAATCTTGGTGCTAAAGCTGCTTTTAGGAAACATTTCTTGATCATTAGGAATTATGCCTACGGTTTTTACTTCTTATTTTGGCCAATTAAGCTGCAACTTCATTATCCCTCAAAGAAGACTTCCATCGTTATGAAACTCAGTAAAACTTGCAGCGCTGATGAAAGTGAAAAGGCTCGTTTCATATTTCCGTCATATTGTAAAGTTGTCATATCTCCGAATAAAGATTTTAATTTTAATTGCGAATTTTGTCCCAAATTAAAGAAAGGGAGCTCATTTCTGAATTACTGCGTACAAATTGAAAAACATATAAATTTGTAGTTATTCACACCAAATGATTCTAAATCACTTAATTTCATTTATATATATGGATATATGTATTCGTTAATTCATGCTCTAAATATTTAGGGATTCATGGTCGTTTTATTTGTTCCAAAACTGAAAACATTAAAAAACGTCGTCCATTTTTCTACTCGACCCTCACCTGCTCGGGTGTCAGACACAATCGCTTTATGTGCTTTCTTTATTTAAAGCACAGGTTGAAGGCTGTCTATGTCTTAAATAGAACAAAGAGTTTTTGCGAACCGTACAATCCACAATATCGTTCGGATAAAATCAATTCATGCTCAGGCCATAACGTTTTCTTGCCATGTCGTTTTGGGAACATGGAACACACGTGTTAGTGACCTAACGGATTGTTCATGTGTCTCTGGCCGTCCGACAGAGGTGAGAAAACGAGTAATAATTTACTGAAGTAACTAGTTACAAACAGCCGAGCACTGGAACAGTTTGAATCCAGCCATCGGTAGATAGATAACCCTAGTCAATACCATTTTCCTTGCAGAAGTTCTTAAAAAATATGTAACCTAACTCGGACTGCTGAATCTGAACATGAACTTAGTTTTTCTCGATCACGTCAGGTTTTCGACATGCATAGCTTTTTTTCCACTTTTTATCTAAATTTATGTTTTGCTCATATTAACAAACGTTCGTACAAGCACTTCAACTCTTTCATGAAAATTGATCATCATTTCACAAATCGAACGTTTGAATATCTAAACGCAAAATTTTTCGGTACTATACTTGTACATGAAATCTTTGATACATTTCAGCTATTTACACTTTATTTTCTCGGCTGATCTCAGATGTACGAGTAGAAGTTCAACATATGAACATAGCTAAGGAATCCTGCGCTGCAATTAAGAGCTCTGACGAACTGCTTCATCTCTCCAATTTGTCGTGTAGAGAAGGATGCTTTCCCAATTTTATTTAGAGGATCGTATATGAAATTCTCATCACCAGGCCTAAAACCTCATCACGACGTCCATTCTTTTTCCACCCTAAAGTCTGCTGTAGCTTTACAGTCCCAGAAGTGCAGAAACAATGGGTATTTTGCGGGCCGTTCTGGCTGGCCTAGTAAAAAGTAAACCGTTTTTAAAGCGTCCCAAATTAACTATCCATAACATGGTATCGCAACCTCTCAGAACAATCCTAATGTACTCATATATTCTTCTTTGCGAATTACACGATGTCCTTTTGGCACTGAACTATGCATATTTCTATGGTGCTCAAACTACATTTTCTTTTCTGGAACTGTCGATGTAAAATCTCCAATCCTTTGAATTGCCTGCTGATAGTCTCGTGAAGAAGCGTAGGCTTTTTACGTCATCACAACAAACACCCTGACCACCTTCCTCCTTAGTTCTGCTTCCCTATTGCGATAAAACGAAACTCTCGTGCCAGGTTTGAGCACTCGTTTCTTATGCAGCCTGGAACCAATAATTTAGAGGAATCTCTCGGCAGATGCAAATTTCTAATCAGATCATTCAATTCAGACTGAATAAACATAGATAATTTTCAAGATTTTCTTCAAATTGCAAGAAAAGGTTCGTAGTCTCAGTGATAGTCATCGTCAGCAGAAGCAGGTGAACTGAGGTCTGTGTCATAATCTTTGGAGGCTTAGTAAATTTAGGCTTCAATATTTCTTCAAAATGTACAACTAGCCGACTGGATGAAATGCTACTCGGGTGCTGTAAATGTTTTTACTTTTAATTGAAACATTTTACGTTGACGAGGCAGAAGACGGACTCGCATGAGTGATTGGTTCGTTCGCTCCAAGTCATCGGCGCGCCAAACTCGAATCGGACTGTCTTTCCCTGAGCCCACGTTTGCACAATGGTAATTTTGTACACTTTGTGAGGAGCTTAATTCTTCTCCTGGTCTTCGAGTGGTACCCTGAAGCGTGCAACATCAGCACTCATGACAAAGTTGGCAACGTTGGGCCACTGAATATTAAAAAGGAAAAGTGTAGAAAACATATCTGAATCTTTTGTGTAATTTCGTACGTGAAATGTTGTGGTCATTTGTAGACCGTCAATTAGCAGCAATCAGCAACAACCTGTAGATAAAAACAAGAAACGTCGAAATGGGTTATCTTTCCTTGAAATTTATAAAAGTAAGATCTATAAAGGTATTTATAAAAGTAAACCTATAGCCGAAAAACACCGTGTTATAAAGAAAATGTGAGATCAATCAAATTTAAACTAAATACATTGAAATTTTTCCAAGACTGCTCTTGTATTCCATATCAGAAAAAAGAAAATTCTTTTCTGGCCTGTGTAATAGACGCATGGACCTGGAGGCAACGCTCCCGATGCCTCCCCGTGTTGGTTGTAATTGTACCAGCTTTTTTTACCTTTCTAATCCCTCGTACATCACTTCCGCTCGGGTGTCTGTGAGTGATTGTAGTCTGACGTAACGAGACCCTAGTAACAGTATGGGCCTCTTGGCTCTTTTCTGTAGCTCCATTCCATTCAATTGGTATCTTATTTCGCTGCCCTATCCTGTATTCGATCCTTTATTCTACATTCTCCAGAAATAGTAAAACTATCAACTTTTTTTCATTTATCGACTGAAGCTTTTCCACGCTCAAGCAGCCGCTTTTTTGCTTGGCGTGCGAATGCTTGGGTCAATAAATGAAAAAAAAAAACAGTTGACGTTTCCACCTATTCCTACAAGACGGGTCCTGAGCGTACCATATTCCAACAAATTATATACATTCTGTTCATCTTATTCCATATCGTATATCCGATACTCTGTCTTATATTCTAAATCCAATAACCTATAACCTGTATATTCAACTCTATATCTTGTATCCCAAGTTATATCCAATATTCTATATTGTGGATCCTACATCTTATATTCTATCGAATACTGCTGACTCGCTCATAAACTTGCAGTGGCCAGCATCCATCTGGATTAGTGCTCTCATTTTAGGGCGGTGTTGCTAAGGAGCTCGTCTGACATAGACCCAATTTCATAAGAAGCCGTTGAGAGATTTTTCCACTTTACCGCATCACAATGAATTTTATGTAGCGTTAACAGTGAGAGGAGGTACAATGATTTTTGAAAAATTAAGTTAGTCTTACCCTCATCACAAAACGAACAGACAAATGTGTGTCATAACTGTATGATGATGCAGGTTCTTGAGTCATGTGATAATATATGTACATAGTGTACATACAGTACGTACTAGGATGGCAACCATGAAACACTTAGCTTAAGTCTACGGTATTTCAGTCGAAAGTTTAACTTATTCTGCCTCGCTACTGATTCCAAAAATGGACATTGATTGAAGGGTGGCTTGCGAAAAAACAGTTCAGTTCATATTCACTGATGAAAATCACATACTGATGAAAATTTTCACTAAGTTTGACACAGTCGTTTTGGAAATGGGCTCATTTCTGCCTGTCGTTTGTTACGACAATATCGTGCGGTGGCTGCTCTGGTACTCTCATCAAATACGAGGGAGAGTATGGGCTTCGTGAGCAGATTTTGAATCGTGCTCTTACACATTTTCAGTTGTATTTTTATACAAGATAACAATCTGTCTTCCAACTATCATTTGCGGTGAATGGATATGAAGAAAACTATGGATGTTTGAGCATTCGATGCCTGGTGACTTCAAACTGAATTGCATTAAGAAATTTAGTAGCTTTTTTACAGCTGAATCAAACATAAAAATGTGTCTGTCTTTTCCAAGTGGAATACAGACACACAATTTACGATGCCAAGTTCAATTTGTCTTTTAACTTATTCCTTCATTTTGAAGTGTAAAAGTAGGGTTTCAAATTAAAAATAGGAAAAATTTACAACTTTAGTGAACCTTATTCTGCAACCTTATTGATAAAACTGCACGCTTATATCGCTTCAATGAGCAGCGTACTGTAATGTGGCACTTCTAGTGCTGCTATTGTCGTTGCTGCCTTTATAACCCTGTCCAGAATATTTTTCCGTGGGAAAGTGGTGCACAAAATAGTTGAGTTCATCTGTTAAACTTTCTATGAAAACATTTTTTGTTGAAGAAAGCGATTTCAAGGCTACACGTAAATCATTTCAGTTTCTCATTGAAAATACTTCTTAAGCATCAAAATGAAAAGCATTCTTTAATTTAAGATAATTATATTCGACAAAGCCCATCAGTGAGTAATTTTACTAGGTGTAATTTTCTTAATCATGTCAAACTTAAATCAAAATTTGAATTCTGGAATGAAAGTATCAATGAAAAACTAAACTTCAATGGTACTTGATATGTTAAAGTTCACACAAATTAGATAATTTATTACCACAAGGAATGTACCAGCTAAAAAATTACAGACATGGATTTCCTAAATCATTTCAAGAGTATATTCAAATGCAGCTGTTTGTGGGCCCCAAGAAGTTTTATGATTTTCAGCGCATCCTATGGAAACAGTAGTCTGAAACGCGTTCTAATACGCATACTATTCCTTAACGTACACAAGACTGATTGAGTTAACAATTTATTGGACGGATAAAATGTAACTAATTTTAAAATTTGCACAATGTGTTCCCATTGAAAATGATTTTAGTAAAATAGTTGGTATTTAGCTGTGCTTATGATCCTGTTGATTGTAGATTAACAGCAAACATTGATACCATTTCATTCAATTATACTTACGTATCTTTCCTCTCTTCCTTCTCTATCTATGTGCATTGATGTTAGGAATCGAGGGCCTATGGAACAAGAGGAGCTTTTACGCCACTTTAAAGTTGTATTCAACTACTTTTCGAGACAATTTTTCCTCTGTATTGATTCTTGTAACTTCACAATGAGTACAGCTCAAGCGCCACAGTACAACGACGTTTCCTAATTCATGAATAACAAATGTTACTCACGAGCTAATTAGAAATCTACCGCGATTTGAGACTTTGAGAATTACCGCTACAGCCACCTACAAATTCTTGATTATATGGTCCCGGAAAAATTCTCGTGGAATATAACTTTCGTGAATTACGGCGCTATGCTGTATTTCTCTGTTGAACGCTTACTGATAATCATTTTTGTTATAAATTCACACTTTCATATTTTCCGCGATAGTGACTGAATGCGACCGCGGACGTGATGCAAGCAGAAATTACTCCACGTACTGTAGCTTTTGTTCTCCGAAATTAGTTCAGCGAACTTCACCAGGGCTGCACAGCACCCAGTGAACAATGTTCAGTCCCTTTCACCCTTGTGAAGTCATCACGGAGGAAACGTGGGGATGTGTAATTTTTTGGTCCATACTGTGCTCAATGCTGCATCAAATGTTATTATTCTGATTGCAAATATTCACTTGAACACGAAACATGTAATTCAGAATTTGACTGTATTCACGAATTCAATTGAACACAAAACATGTAATTCAGAATTTGACTGTATTCACGAATTCAATTGAACACGAAACATGTAAT
>VOMN01130598.1:0-23203 GCA_014899125.1 Orchestia grillus | reverse complement strand
TTGCCCTCATTTATCGCGACTGAAATTTTATGTTCATCCTACTAAAGCATCATATAAAACTGATGAAAAGCTCAACTTTGGTTATTTATCACCACAAGTACTTACGGGTTTTCATGATCGTGTCCTCTACCCGTGCAATGAATAGGGTCAAGTTCATCTTCTGGGTAGGCAAATTTTATATAATTTTCGTACCCAAAATAGAACATCTCTTTGGTAGCTTCCAATAATGTTTGCCGTTCGTTTTCGGACATTGCACCATACTTCCTGTGCAAAGAAGTTTGAGGCTCCTCGAATATATTATACCCATTATTATATATTATCAAAAAGTTGAAAATAATCTGAAGGCAAGCTACAGATCGAAGAATAACCAACGATGGCATCCTCTTGCATCACGCAGCTGACTAACGTAAACAAGTCGAGGAAATTGAAAACGGGCAAATTTTCAAGTGTCTTTGATACGTGTCTCAAACACATATGCTATTTCACATGGTTACTAGCATATTCAAATGCTAAGGGACTCTAAATGCCCTATATTATAACGTTGTTTGATAATGAAGCCCTATTAGAAAGCAAATTACATAGTTCCTTAAATAAACTTTAATGGAAATAGATACCTTGACCATAGAGAATGAAAACAATTATTGTACTGTGTTATATGTACTGTGTTATATGTATACACCACTCTGAGGACTAAAGTGCAGTTTCTCCATACCGACATCCATACTTGGTTGAGAATGAAAGATAACCCCACGATAGGCAAAGTTATTTCATCTGCCTCTTATTGCTCGCCTATTTTACGTAAGGAGCTCAAATTACTCTCAAACAAAAGCTCATAGCTTTCACCTTTTTCACACACGCAAATAAACCCCACACCTGCAGAAAAAATTTGCTTACAAGCAACTTAAAAAACAACGTTATGCAAAAACTAATCTATAAAACAGTACCACACTATACTGGTCAAAATTACAACAGGACATTTCGGGCCCTAGCCCATCATCAGTAAAATTCTGAAAGAATAAAACAGCAATCTAAAAAGGTATTCAAACATAGTCAAATCACAGAAAAGAGATATCTTCCGACGCAATGAGAAGAGAATGGGCGCTCTACGCATGTCGTTAAGGTCAGGTTTTTGCTTATGTGTAAAAAGGGACTCTGAAAAATTCTAAGATCAGTAGAGTTATTGGCTAAAATTAGTAATGAGTAGTCACTATGCGAAATTTTAATATTGCATTCGAAAACTCCAGTCTTAAAACCAGCATGTCCCGCTTGTTTGACTCGCCCATGCTCTTCTCATTATGGGCTACCTCTTCTTTAGCTTCTTCTCTTTTTAGGTACGCTCTCGCAGTCACCAACTTCTCTATCTTTTCATTTCGATTTTTTGCTACCATGTTTTATTAGCTCCTCTTATATGATTTTACTATGTTTGAATTCGTTTCCAGATTTCTGTTTTATTCTCTCAGAATTTTGCTAATGATGGGCTAGGGCCCGAAACGTTTTGTTTTGAATCTTTACATGTATAACGTGATAATGTTTTATAGATTGATTTTTGCCATAATAAATAAACCCTCACGCGAACGGGGAGCGATTCTTCTCACACATGTACTCCCCACGTTCCTTGTCCCACGTCGAAATTTTTACCTAATTGACCTCAAGACCTCAAATTGCTTTCATAGTGAAGCTTATGACATTGGCTTTGTGCAGTGGTACTTTTTATTCCCCTCACCCCACCCATTCCCCCCCCCCCTACACGGGGTGGAGACCGACCATAAAATGTGAACCTGACTCATTTATCTTTTATTCTACCTAGAGAGCTCAAGTTGCTTTCAAAATGAAGCCTATGACAATAGTTATGTGCGTTGATAAAATTGAAGTCAGCCACTGTAATTTATTCAATATGGTGGCTTCCTGATATCTTTTTTTGCCCTCTGCCACATTCATTTCTTCTTTCACCTGAAGAACTTTTATTTCATATGTTTTTTGTATTTTTTGTCAAGACTTTCTGCTTAAGATATTTTATTTTATTCCTTAATTTATGTGATCTAGTATTTGTTTTTCGGTTAATCATGATTTTATTTTTGAACTCTATTTTTTTGAGCTCGGTGGAGTTCTTGTGTTATTGTTTTGAGCACATAATACAGTGCTACCTATCATTTTGTTCGTAATCATGAATAATTGTTTCCATGCTCTTTTTTGAGATCCTAAAGTTCACATGGGTCACGAAGGAGCGACTGCAAATCCTATTTATTTGCCTTAGATGATGGAGGACATACTGACCTTTTCCATGCCATTGACGCTGCTGGTCTGGAGTCCAAGATGACACATAAACGAATGATTAATTATATAATTATAGGAGGATTGGCACAAGATCGTAAGATCCTATACATTACAAAGGAAGCGAACGACGCCAGCATCCTTCGTTCGCACCATCTACAAACAAACGTATGTGCATGCTAATGAATCAGCTGAAGATTATAAAATTGTAAAGAAGAAAATTGAAACGGAAGAAAGCGGAGATCAATATGTATACATTGGAGTAAAATGATACGGAACGTAAAGCAATCTTACACTTCAGATGCCAAATTTAAATCTAAATTCATTTAAATTACTTGCTTTGAGGATAAGTGAATTCGAAAACGATATTGAGCAATTCCGCTAATGCATTTAAATTTAGAAAAATGAAAAAGTGAGACCCTTATCTATATCGCCATAGAAAAACGTTCCCAAGAAAAAATTCAAATTGTCTGATGACTATGGAGATGTATGTGATGAGAAGAATTGACGACTAAGGCTAAAAATATGCCAAGTAAATTCAAATTCAAATTATAATTAAAGAAGTTTAAAAAGAGACCCATGTTTGCATCGCCGAAAAAGAAAATTTTTGGCGGGTCGTGTCCATTAGTTGGCTATTACCATCATTGATGGCATCGGTTACATAAGTCATCAAAAAATGATAGCCGCTACTTGAGAACTAGGGGTGAACACTGTGTGTGCTCCCAAACCTAGCGCGCCGACTATTCTGTTATCGAAATTGCTTTACTGCAGTCTGACATACAGTACTATGGAAATTTTCTTTCTTTTTGAACGCCGGATTTTGGAGGTAACGGGAATAAATTTTATAAGGATGAATATAATGGAACAAGGTTTTCCGATTTCAAAGTCAATATTTCACGAAACGTTAGTATAAAATGTTTTTTCATTTGGTATGGCTAAGACATGTTACAACGTTCATATTAGTATGAAATATGAGACTCAATCATGTTGGATGCACGGATCGCTATAACTGTTACATGTTTTCAATACGGATAAAATGGAAAGTGCTCAGCCCCTCCGAAAAGTTTATTTACGTTGTAATTCCAACTTAATACGAATGAAATTTCCTATGCCGCAATTTAAGTATGTATACTCAGAATTGTGTAACGCCAAGCAAAATATCACTCGCCAATCTTGACTAAAACTTTGAAGCGTGACTGAAGTTAGATTAGTTATACCTCAAAAGCAAATTATTAACAGTGGTGAGCCTTCGGTGAAATGTCTGTAATGATATAATTTTAGCGCGTCAGTTTAGGAATTTGAATGAATAGTTTAATCAAACACACGTATCATACACATATGTCGCATAGTTTTACGTTGTTCATCTGAGTTATTTAGAACATGTTTAGTTTACCTAAAACGGATGAAATTATGTTCCTCCATAGGTGATTACGCATCTGAGACCCTCTCGCTTTCGGGTGACGGTCGCGTGCCAAATAAGTATATAAACTAATTTTTGTAGGGATCGCAATTTATTGCCAATCCTAATATTACCGTTCCGACTGAGAATGAATGCAAAGTACGATTATGAAATATTATATTCGAGGCAGACGTTTACCAACTGCTTCGAAAACGCTTGTCACAACATAAGTATAAGATTCATGTCTACTCGCACACATTGAAAAACTATTACTAAATATATCTCCTCAGTATCATGCACATATTTACAGAGAAATCCAGCGTGCACCATATGTGGCGGGCCATGTAGTTGAGAGTTAACATGTCAAAACGCTCACAATCGATCGAGACCTCCAAAAACATATACAACTTTTGCGACAGAGAGCGAACGCTTCACCTCTCTAATCTGAGTTAGTCATGTATATATCCAGTCCCTAAGTGTCATGAATTTTGCTGTCGCCGTCGACAGATCAGCTACAGAGAACACTGCCGTAGTCAATCGCTACATGAACAGAGACTAGGGCGGTTCGAAACGCTCTTAGTTTTAAAGCTCGTGTGAATTTGAAGGGTGAAGGTAAAGGCTGATGAACCTAGGTGATAAGTTAAACTCGTTGACTGATGGGTTACGATATAGGTTCGATAATCACAAATCGGTCCGTAGTTTCATTACAGCATGAAATTGTGACCGCATTTTGCAGGTGGTGAAATTTTGGAGCGTTCGTTTTGTGTGTCTTCTCTGAAGGGCTAAATTCAATGCTAAATTAGTGTTGGACTCAATAGCGCTAGTTCGGTGGATCCGCGCTGAGCCTCGGTGTGCGAAATGGGTCCCATTTCCCTACGTACTTTCCCGTTTCACGAGGCAGCGTTCGCTTGACAATTACATACCTAATGTCCACGACCTCGCATGTAGTTTTCATCGTAGTCGCCCTTCATTGTCTTGGATAGAGGGTATCCCAAATTTTCAGCAAAAAATAGGTCCTAACACTCGGATGTTGGGCTCTCGTTTCATGAACTTCCTGGACGGAGGTTCCTACCATAGATGCCATTGTTGATTTTGAGACAATAATTGTGCATAACGAAAATATCATTTTACCCATTCCGAAATTTCTTTATTACAGGGGTTCCAGACCCACGCCAACAAATTTATCGGTAGTCAAAACACAACATCATTGCGCACCCGTCTTCAAGATCCCCAAGTCCTAGTAACCGATGGGCAGACGGAGGGTAGTCCGTGTGCTGCTGGTACTGACACTGACGCTCGTCAGCGCTGTTGCTGAGTCGCCCACCTCGACATCGTGCACCAGGAAGTTCAGGAACGACTACACGACGGACCATCACCCACTGGTGAGGGCAGGGCACGCTAAACGAAAATGGTTGATTCGCTTGTACAGCCCCGAAATACCATTTAAGTTTCCCTCAAAGATAAAAGCTTCGGGCTAAAATTTCCAAAAATGCTTTTAGGTTACGTCTAAATAAGACTCTAAGGAGATATGGTGCAGTACGCCGCTGTGAATAAATTGTTTATTGTCTATGATCACCATTCCTTTCAATGCAAACGTTCACAGTAGTGTTTGTCCTTGCAAGATGCCTCACAAACAGCCAGTTCTGACGCTTGTGTGGCGGAAAAAACTGCGAAGCGTCAAGAGGAGAATACCATCGCAAACGTCGGTTTCAAAATCTTATCGAAATATTTCAAATAGTTTTAATGCATTGAACCATAAACACCATTCCATATTTCAACAAGACAATGTTCTGAAGCACACTGACAGAAGACTAGAGGACCACTGACAGAAGACTAGATGACCACTGACAGAAGACTTCAGGTCCAGAACGTGAACGTAATGTGGACTCATAACATGGACCATCAACCCTCATTGGAAAACATCGATCAAAACCTTTTAGGTCCAGAATATGAACTCAGCGTGGACTTAGAGAGTTGACCGCAGTCCTTGGATTGAGAACTCCTAATCTCAGCCCTTCAGGTCCAGAATGTGGACTCGGAACGTGAATCGCGGACCCTTAGTTGACAGCCACTGATCTCAACCTTCAGGGCCGAGCTCGTTGACTTAATTTTGCTCTGCCTTCACAGGTGTGAGGCGACGTGTATCTGGTGGCGGAATGCATCCTTCTCTGAGACTACAACTGGTGCCTCCACCTATGACCAGGTCAGTCTAGCGTTAGGCTACATCACAATTTTTGATTACGTAGATGCAAATTTGAAGTCTCGAGCAAAAATTTCACAAACAATTACCCGAGTTTGTAATGTTGGTGCTTTTTGAACATCGATGTGTGTTTCAACAGAAGTATGATCTTAAAATACGCTGGTCTAAGCTGCAGGACGCACTACGGGACATCTGTTGTACCTGCGTGGGAATTATTGCACGATCTATTTGAGAACTAATCGTAGGAAGAGAAATTCAAGGTGTGCAATATTGACGTCATGGATTTTGCATTTCGGGAGCAACTAGTCGACTTTTCAAAAGTTGTTTGAGAAAGCTAGACTAGTTAACTAGCCAAGCTTAAAGTATGGGGGAAAAAGGATACTGAACAAAGCTTATTCAAACAAAAACTAGACCGTTAGTTTATTTCTATTGCTTAATTATATTCATGTCCCCACTCTAACCTTGATGTGAAAATTGGAAATCAGAACTTCTGCACACAAACGTTCGTTAATACTATTTATTGAAGTATTTAACTTCAATACTAAATACTTAAAGAAACTTCGCTCATCAACTGAAAGAAAGGCCTAAGTTAATGGCCGGACGGGATTGTATTCTTGCGTGGCCACACTGAGAGCTAACATTACGAGCACCCCTGAGCTGGGCTGACGAGGCGCGTGGTGGTGCTGGGCAGCACAGCGGTGCGGGAAGGGCTCTTTACACGATCAGTCAATTTCTGAACACAATGTCTGATGACATCCAAATATGGGAATACGATACCAACTCTGCTCTCCATTTTAGAGTTAGGTCGGAAGTCAAGGCTGTCATGACGCAAAGAAATGAGCCATTTTTGCACCCTTTTCTGAACTTGGCGATGAATAGTCTCACAAATTACAACCACGTAAGTATATGCATATATACAGTCCCTCGACTCAGACCTAACGCCAAAATAGAGAGCAAAGTTAGCATTCGATATCCGTAGTGGGTGTCTTCCGACACGGCCTTCAGGCATTAACTGATCGTGTGAAGGGCCGGCACCCCGTTGTAAGTGGGGTTCCACTGTAAGGTTCTACTCCTGCTTGCGCTGGCTATTTTTCAACGAGCCTCAAAGTTCTCCCCTTGTAACAACGAGCCGCGAAGTGCTACCCTTGTAACAATAGCCTTGTAACAACGAGCCGCGAAGTGCTACCCTTGTAACAATGAGCTCGAGTACCTGACGTCCCTCACTGCCAGCGCGCGTCCCGATATTCATTGCAAAGAAGCAAGCGGTTGGGATAGTGAAACTTTACTGCAATTATTTTCTCTTTTATTTGTAAATTGGCAGACTGAGCAAAGACGCATGCACGAAGTTTTATTCTACTTCAGCAAGGAACAACTTTTGAGTATAAAAAACTAAAGAGTTCTCGCCAACGCCGGAAGTCCAAACGATAATCCTGATTGGACACTCCCTTGAACATTGTACCTTTATTTTTGTGCTTTGATTGCGAGCCAAGCGAGTTCAGAGCCATCGACCACGAATTTACAAGATAGTCTAGAAAGACATTTTCAGGAGAACTGGAAAAGGCTAAAGCACATGTAGGGGCCTGTTCAACCATCTACGGTAAATTGTACTCTAGGACCAGTAGTAAACAACACCGAAATACAGCAGTGGGTGTACCGTGGCAGAAGTAGTCGACTATACCGAGCTATAAAACCACTTGTACTCGCAATACCTTTAGCAGACGACAACAAACGCACTTCCATTATAGTATCGGCGTGAGACTACAACAAGTGTACCTGGGCTTACAGGAATCATAGTCTCCGACTACTATACGAGCGCTTGTAATCATAGTGTCAGTCTGGACTACCAAAAAGGCACTTATAATCATAGTATCAGCATTTGACTACAAAAAGAGCACTTGACATCATAGTACAAGAATCAGGTCAACAAGAGCATTTTACTCTAGTCACAGAATCACGCAATAACAAGAGCACTTCATCTCTAGTATCAGTATCCGGCAAAAACAAAGATACAACAGCAATTGCACCTTCACTGAACAGCTTAAAAATAACGTCATGCATAGTTTTTAAAAATCAACATACCTAGAGTAAAATGTATTTACAGATCTCCCAAGTATGGCTTTGCAGAGCTTAGCGTTGGGTTCAAATACAAGCGAGCCTTTTCCGTAAATAATGCAGTGCTGTTGGCACATGAGAACCTCAATAGGGGTCTTTGATGAGACGAGTATAAAAGTCACGTAAAGCACGACCAAAAAACGAACAATACTCAGAATTTCATTCATTCGTCAAGCCCCGACGTTGTTTTTATTTAGAATACAGTGAGGGATCGTAGCACGTTCCGTTAAAAGAGCAAAAAAACGGGGAATCATGAAAGTAAACTGCACTCTAGTAAAAAAGTCGCTAATGTGAATATAAAGTTAGGAGAAATCAGGAGACCAGCCCTGCTCGCTCGCGTGAAACTGACGCCAGAACCAGATTCTCACGAGCATCTCTCAAGAGCGCTAGTATTAAAATACTTCAACAAAATGATATTAGCTCCAAAATTACCAAATTACTTAGAAAATCAATTTTTTAACATCACAGTGTTCTCTCTCACACTTTCGACGGTGCCCTGAACTAAAATACAAGACAGAAAATTATTGAATGGCTTTCAAAGACTCTTTGCAGTGCGAGATGTCAAGAAGCGTGCGATGAAGTTTACAAATTCGGTTCATACTTCAGAGACACGTACCAGCGCAGAATGGTGCCGGAGAGGTTGCATGGAAGGTGTTCTCTCTCTCATTCAGTAACCAACGAGCATCTACGGTAAAGTCCAACACAAATTTCAAAACAACGTCTGAAAGAATTAAATAAAATAACCTTGGAAGGTCATCCACATTAAAAATAGTACAAATTGCTCTACAAATAATCAATTCCCACAGCTGTGCAGCCAGCATTCTTCGACGCCCTAGAACCATTGTGCTTCAACACTCACACCGCTGGAAAAATCTTCGTTGAAATATTGATCATGTCTGCCATGCTGGCCCGGGACAAACTTAGCAAAGGCGCAAACGAAACAAGTTTGCTCAGTTCACAACGAAGCAATTCCACTTTGACGGCCTCAACCTCAAAGAAAAGCAAGTGTGTGGTGCTAGCACAGCCCTTACCGACAGCGGCATGATCGTTCTTTCGAGCAAAGGACAACGATGAAATGACGAAGCGCCGTCGTTTTATAGATACACAGCACGTCGAAGTGTCATTTGTAAACGTTACTCGACGTTGAAGACAACACATTCCGAAGATATCAACATTCTAAACGTACGTTACGGTCACGTAGTTTACGAGAGACGTGTTTGATTTACCTTTAAATACAAAAAATTGCACCACTTTGGAAGCAATTTAGACACAGAAAAATTGAATTATCGAAAAATAATTCATGAAAACAATTCACATACGGAGTTACATAGCAGGCGTCAAAAAATATACACATCGTCCAAAAGTGTCTCCCGAGACGTCAAGTATCAATGCATTGCGAGAAATATGTACAAGCAGAGCGAGCCCCGCCACTTGACGCCAACGAACAGAATAATATCCTAAATCTAAGAACATAAAAGTAATGGCAAAGAGAAATGAAGAATTTTGACCGCATAATATCACTGATGCGATGCAGCCAGCCTCCAGTCCCCAACAGAGGGGGGTGCAGCAGGGCTACTGACCTCGGGCACGGCGGGGAGCGACACCTTAATTAAAGTCTCATTGTATTATTTTAAACTAGGGTTAATACGCCCACGAGTGTAAAGACAAAACATTAAATTGTTAACGCTGCTTCCTTGAGACGAGAACAAGGGCTGGCATTTAGGCCTCACACCAGTGAGTCGAGACAACATCATGCATACTGTCGGTCAGGTAAACTTAGGAGTCAAGCAGTGTTAACTTAGATTGGCTTATTTAATTCGGAAGACTAATCTCAGTAACTTGGCAGTACATATAGTCACTGGAAGATCTAGGTCGCGTCTCCAGAAGATCTAGGTCGCGTCTCCAGGAGATCTAGGTCGCGTCTCCAGGAGATCTAGGTCGCGTCACCAGGAGATCTAGGTGGCGTCACCAGGAGATCTAGGTGACGCCCGATGAGGGATCACATCAGCAAGGCTCAGGCCAACCTCCCACGACAATAACCCAGAATATGCAAGCATTATAGCGCTGCAGTTGTGACTGAAGTAACGAATATCGCAGGCTACATCGTAGAGTTAAAAAATGTATGTAACTTGCATAGCAATGGACTGGGACAATTGTTCCCTTTGAACACAGGATGTAAATTTTTTCGGGATGCAAAATATATGAAGGAGCAAGAATTGAATTAGCAATCACAATTGAACAACAAAACGATTACTAGAAAAGAGTAAGAGTAGTAACATTATGAGGTAACACCAAACGATCAAAATATTGCTACACGAAAGTGTAGTATCAGTTTTACATAGCATAGTTTAATTCACTTCACTATATGTGCTTGGATTAAAATACCCGTCCATTGCGGCACAGGCAGAACTGGGAAGTCAACAATAAATGGACGAAACAAGCAAGCAGTCCAGGGCTCGTGAGGTCTGAGTGTCGTGTTCCTGGACAGCTCTGGGACTCCTATTGGGGTTGACAAGCTGAGCCACCTGCAGCACTGGCGGTAGTCCAGCTGAGCCACCTGCTGCACTGGTGGTAGTCCAGCTGAGCCACCTGCTGCACTTGAGAGGTCCAGCTGAACTACCTGCTGCATTTGAGAGGTCCAGCTGAACTACCTGCTGCATTTGAGAGGTCCAGCTGAACTACCTGCTGCATTTGAGAGGTCCAGCTGAACTACCTGCTGCATTTGAGAGGTCCAGCTGAACTACCTGCTGCATTTGAGAGGTCCAGCTGAACTACCTGCTGCATTTGAGAGGTCCAGCTGAACTACCTGCTGCATTTGAGAGGTCCAGCTGAACTACCTGCTGCATTTGAGAGGTCCAGCTGAACTACCTGCTGCATTTGAGAGGTCCAGCTGAACTACCTGCTGCATTTGAGAGGTCCAGCTGAACTACCTGCTGCATTTGAGAGGTCCAGCTGAACTACCTGCTGCATTTGAGAGGTCCAGCTGAACTACATACTGCACTTGAGGAAAATGAGAAGCAACATTGCTACAAAACACGATGCATCCTGCGATAGAACAGCCGTCTAGCTCAGTAACAGATGCTGAGATAATAACACATGGATAATAACACATGGACAATAACACATGGACAATAACACATGGATAATAACACGTGGATAATAACACATTTTCAGTAGCCCCAAACAAGTCCTCGTGGAATTACAGTTCTTTTCATCCTGATTACTCTATTAGATAACGTTCGACATAGAACTCTCTCGAATTCTTTCAAACGTTGAATTTTCTTCCTTTTTTTGACCTGATAACTCTTTTGAATTTTTCAAACCGTACAATTTTGGATTTTTTTTTGTTCTGATAACTCTTTCGAATTTTTCAGACTTTACAATTTTGGATTTTTTCTGTCCTTATAACTTTTTCGAATTTTTTCAGACTTGATTTTTTTTTACTTCGCAAGATTTGCTATTTCTTTGCCCAATGAACGAACCACACCGAGCAGATCTCGCCTGTCTGATACCTTGCGAAAGTGACAAACGAGATAGCGAACGGAAAGAAAAATAATGCATAATTAGAAAAACGTTGAGACATTATTTCCACTCAGTGCTGTTAATTGTCTACAGCTACAAGCATTTCAAGGAAGAAACGAAACATAATCAACAGAGATCAAGAAACAGACCCGTGGGGGTTGCTGTCAAACTAGGATCTAGCTAAAACCAACACACTAATCTCCAATCAAACAAATGATGAGCGTTAAACCTAAATCTATAAGTACCCTTTCTCGTGTGAATATTTTCTGACGGTGGAGGATGAATTACCGCCGAAAATAATTACACTTTTTTGCAGTTGATGTGAATGAAATCGTGGGGATTACCTCACGTGTTTACGACTCAACTAGCTTTCATTCGAAAGTCTTCCAATTAGCTATGCATTCTCGACGGCACATTCTCATGAAGCCACAGAAAGTTCCCCCCGATATTCATCTCACTTGAAAAAGGTACGAGACTCGAGAGTGCGCGGTGAAGGTCGTCATGGAAACTAACGGAGCACAAACGCCGACTGTAAGAACGCATTCCAGAGCGCAAGCACTTCACAGTAAGCGAAATTCCCAGACATCGTCCTTTGGAAACAGCCCTTCAAAAGCTGTCAGAGACGACCTATGCAAAAGAACCAAGAACGCCAAAATGAAAAGTTACTAGGAACAATAACATACGAGAGGACACTTTGTACATTTTGAGCTGCCGTTTAACATCAGCAAGAAGGTATGAAAATTCAGCGATCAAGAAAAGAAATTAACCTCGCATACTGTCATCATGCAATTACTAACCAAAAAATATCTATCAAGTTGAAACAACTTGAAGAAGCGTGGATGATTCTTTCAAAACACAAAGATTGAGGAAAAATATTTGGGTGGAAAGAACATTTAGCCTACTGTTAAATTTCAAACGCATCGTTTTATATAGATATAAGCGCTGCACTGACCGTTATGATATTCAACCTAAGTGAAGATGATAATCGAAAATATCTCTTTGATGATAAATCTTACATCGCTGCTCACCCACAACCCAGTAAATTCATTCAAATTCAGAATGAAACAGCGCACAGCACAAAGTTTTGAAATGCGAGGTAGTGAGGTATAACTGTCCTTAACTTGATAAATGTTCAAATCTTCGTTCACTTTTCAACTACATGTAGCAGACCAGTTTCAAACGATGACCATTGTTCAGATGATAAATCATTTCGACAGAGAGAGAGAGTAGACTCCCTTGTTTGACATTTACCATTCGTATCGTACCCCAAAAAACCGTTTTAATTCAATTTTCATTCTTATAGCTGATCAGAAATCACTGAGAATCCATAATTCTCGAATATTTCTCGCCTACATATTCTTTAAAGTTTCTCGGTCGTTTCATTTGCATTGCCCTTATCTGCGGGTACTCTATTCTTTCGCTAAACACACACACACACACCAAACATTTTTAGCAGGATTAACGTGCACCAACTCTTGTTAGTGCTCTACGGTGTGAAGTTGAAGGTGCTGGGGAATGGTGGCAGAGGAAGAAGTTCTAGGTAGAACTACAGTGAGAAGCAGCAGAGGAACTGCGCCTGCTGGAGTTGACATCTCTACTTCTTTCGCTCCAAGGGTCTTGGAGTAAACTTAAACTTCCCGTAATCTGTAAACGAAGTAAACAAAGTTAAGTCGAGCATCTCAACAAGAAGTCTCCTATGAAAAGGCACAGATTATTACTACCAAGTACGAAGCTAATCGAACACGCTGCATTCTCACTGATTAATAGGCAAGGTCTCCAGGTCCACTGAGAGACTCTTCAGACTGACTTGACAACAACGTGTTCAATTGTCATATTGAAACGTTTTCATGTGTATTTGAATGTTTATCTTTACCCCAATACCGAAAATTTACATATTTGAAGATATTAAGTAGAATCTAAAGTATGCGGGGCCCTGAAAATTAAGAGGTCAGTGAGAATGCATTCAACTCGTGAGGCTGCACTAGCTATGGCAAAATTTATTCACACAGACAGGCACATTGGGAGAAAGGAGATAGAATTTCGTCAGCAAGTTCTAAGTTTGGGCTCTAAAAAACCTTCATTGTCGGAGTACCATCCAGCTGCAGTTGAAATACTATGAAAAACGTGTATAAGTTTCCAAATCGTCATGCTGCATGCATCACCCAAACAGCTCACCGGACTAAGCTTCAGCTATATTTCATGGCAAGTTTTACTAGTGACATGCAATAACTACAAGTCATCTGGAACTGCATCTTGAGAGACTGTTTGAGCTCGACTGACTGATCTAAGATAAAAGAATAAGAACTCTGGTTCACGTACGAACACACGACAAACACAGAATGACTGCAGCAGAGAGCTCCTGATCTCTTCTCAGCGAGCGTTATGAGCGTCTCAAACAATGATCATCAAGCCATCATTCTTTGAACTTCGTGCAAAACAAGTAACCATCTCTACCATGAACGTCAGTCACCCATTAGACATGGTGACCCAAAAAAACTTGACCGAACGTAACTTCCACCGTATCTACTATGCCAACAAAGAGTTCTCATCTTACAGTCATTTTACGAGGAAAACTCGTGTTACAGTTTGGCTACAAGGAGGACTCTTGTAACAGCTCGGACTGCAAAAAGTACTCTTCCACTTCCATGCATTAGAGAGCGTTTCGTTTCGTATCGCACTCGTTCAGTGTCTGCTTGCGCAATTAAAATACGATTTATGTGTGCAATAAGAAACCAAAGTACTATGTTTCTCATGCGAGCAAATGATATATGTACATAGTGATACGGTTGTTACGTCCGGTTAGTAATTTTGTGGACCACCCTGCACAGCACGTGCGAATACCTGTGAGCGTCAGTGCCTCTTCCACAACGTCAAAGATGCGTCAGAGGCCCAAATTAGAAATTCCAATTTCTGCTTCTGCCCAGTTAGGCCCCATTAACAAGCGAGCGCAATATTTAGAGCTGATTATGTTCGAGTCAAAAATGAAAAATCAGCTTTTCCTTAGATCGATGAATTGCTCAGAGCATCTGATTTACGATAAAATTAACTGCACGAATACTAATGCTTCAAAATATGTTCCGTATTATCTTCATATGTGCACTTAATACGACAACGATAAGAATTACTGTACATTAGATACCAAGAGCAGTACCAACATGTGCATAAGCATAAAAATCTTCTTAGGTGGCCCGAGTCACGAAGAAGATCACGGCTTGCAAGTTACAACATTCTTGCCCTGAATCGAAGCATTCATCATGCCTTTGTCAGAATACCAACTCTCTTCCCTTAATCGTATATAATTTTACCCTACACATTTAGCAACACTAGGATACACAGGCCATTAACTCCTAAAAGCAACTGAAACAAATACGTACGAGATTCCAAACTAAAATTATTTCCAACGTGTTTTTATCTATAGAAAATTAAAACACAACGGCAGTATGGCTACACGCAAAGGCTATTCATGTGACCCACTTTAGCTTCATAACCCAGCTCCCTCGGACAGACTCAAATGAGTCTCATCGTTGGGGGTATATCAATTGAACAAATTCATTAACGACCAAACATGTCAACTAAAGTGAGAGCAAGACCCTGGGTGTCTCCTCAGCCTCGTGAGCACCATGCAAGCCGGCCACAAAGTAGCCAGAAGCTGCATCGACAAACTCCTGATGCTGGTCTGAGTCATTGCAGTTACCTAGGGCGGTGTCTACGAGGAGATGAAGGCTGTTGTATTTTTCCGCGTCCGGATGCGATCGGGCGTGGAGATCAGCGCTCAATAAGTGTGCTCGTTGAGGTTGGTCAGACTCGCTTGTTGGCTGATCGAGGTCCGGTGAATCCCCTATAGCGCGGAACGACCGTTCTGGAACATGGCTTAAACGCTGATCCTCTTTCGCTCTGAAAGTAGAGGAATCGCTATCGACATTTTCGAAAATGTGCACCCCATTTGGAATGGCAGGTTCGTATTCTCTGGAGGAGGGCATGCCACGTTGAACAACACCATCGCAGTCGAAGTGAGGTGCTTTGTCAGTCCTGTAGCAAGTGTAGTTATGTTCGAGTAAGGCTGGAGATTGGGAGTCCGGACAGGCATTGACTTCCGGAGGCGTCGGAGGAGGCGTGGTTCCATTTTCACTAATGGCTCTTCCATATTGGGCCATGGGCGAGTACCCGTAAGATTCGATTCCTTCCATTTGAGGCATGAACAAGTTCCCCCCTTCATTGTGGAATTGGGGCGACGGACCTGGAGTACATATAATTTCCCCCTCTTTGATATGGTACGGAGCCTGAGTCACAATGCCGCCGGATGGACCACCTGAGTACG
The DNA here is from genome assembly GCA_014899125.1 of Orchestia grillus. Lineage (NCBI taxonomy): Eukaryota > Metazoa > Arthropoda > Malacostraca > Amphipoda > Talitridae > Orchestia > Orchestia grillus. The sequence goes on along the minus strand of VOMN01130598.1, from coordinate 7,381 downwards.
ACGTCGAGTACGAATTTAGGCCGTCAACGTCAGTAACGTACAGCTCGCTGTACTGCAAGTCAGGGTGGAAAGCTCTCTGCAATCTCTGTTGTTGAACCCAAGCTGGAACTCGCTCAGCAGGGTCATAAATCTGCTGACTATTCCATTGTGCTGACGGGTAAGAATAGCTACCGAGGATGGCTGAATCATCTTCTTGTTTAATACCCTGTTGAGTGGCCGCAAGACGAGGATGATTTTGCTCAGGTTGTGCCACTGCAACATGCGGACCAAGGTTCGCAGTCCGGGATGAAGGCCGAGCTTCATTTGAGTGAGGGTTCGCTGCAGCTCGTTTTCCCCTCTGGTTGCCTTTGCGTGTAATGGTGAATTGCTCGGGAGAGCAACCTTCTTGTTGCAGCAGTGCAGGCAACTGCCGCCGCCGGGCGTTGATAAACCAGTTGCACACCTGCGAGTAAACGCAATGAAAACAATATGTTTGAAACCTCGAAAGTTGCGGCAAATTTGGAGTAAATTATTATTACATTCTGGGTTAGCTAGCCCGTTCGTTCAATTGAGATCGCCGCGATGAAACGAGTAGTGATTTAACACAAACGCCATCACAACAGCGCTGTGCTACAGTTTCGATTGCCCAACCTGCTTCAGCACGCGAAGACGTAACGTCATTTTTCAAGTTTGAACGAAAATTTGAAATATTAAGGAAACATTTACAAAGGTAGTACAACTCCTAGAAACGGGAAATGGAACAATGTAGTGCAAAACAGTTGAATGAAATAAAGAGTAGATGACGAATCAAGATTGGTGTTGCTGTGAGGCGCAGCACATGCCGCTAGGGAACACTATCCCAAATGAGCAGACCGAGGAGAGACACGAGCACTTCTTCGAGAAGAGCTCGAGAGTCCTAATCTCGCTTGATTAACACTTGGCTCCAATGCCTCCCTCGTTGGTGCATACAGCGAGGTGAAGCAAGTATTTAGGAAGTTAAAAGAATTCATTTAATAACAGTTTTTGATGAAACTGCACATTGAAATTATAGACTTTACCACACATCACTGAACGATGTAAATATAATAACTCCTCAAATAACAAAATTAATGAATGATTCATAGAATAAATAATAAAAAGTATTTGGACACCTTCTTAAGCATACTTTAAATGTGTGATTTCCGTAAAATTTCGTCAGATAATCATGCAAAGGGTCTCCGAAACCACCTAAATGGTATGTGGTGTGAGGTTATCCGTAGACTTTAACGTTAGTTCCACGTTTCGTTAGAAACCTGCACTGCTTTTAGTGTTTAAAAAGGGATTTATCCAAAAATGTGAAAGAACGTATTATTTCTACGTTTACTGCAAAAATGATATTTCAGAATATTTCAATGAACTTAAATCTCCTTTCAGGGCTGTGGGTTACATTATAAAGAAATGGAAGATGATTGAGACAGCGGAAATATTTCAAGATCTGGTTCACCACCAAAGATTTCAATATGAAATAACACAGCTGTATCGCATATGTACTTACAACAAAATAAAAAAATCCTTATCTATGATGTTATTTTCAAAAACTACAAAACATTTATTAAAAGAAATTACTCGCTAGAAAGAGTAGCATCACATTTAAAGGCAAAACACCCTATTTTTGCTTGTATTCACACCTGGAGGATCGTGAGATCGGCATCCCTAGCGAGAGCGGCTTTTTCCTCATCGGTGGGGTAGGCTTTGTAGCGATGTTCGTAGAGCCACTTCTTGAGGATGCCGACAGCCTCTTTCCTCAGGTTGCCGCGGGGCTTCTTGGGCGTGTTGACGCGAGCCTGAGCCTCTGGGGGCTGGGTGACGGGGCAGTCGGTCCCTGAGAAGGACCATAGTCTCATCATTGGGCTTCAAAATTACGAAAGATGAATAAGAAAAGACGGAAAAAAGTGAAGCGAATTCAGAATTCTGAGAGGGCGGCAGACTCACTAGAAATGGACTAAGGTCGACAGCTAATCTGAAATTGGAAGTTATTCAAACAAGTGCATGTATTTAAAGTGCATAATGGCATTATCTCTAAGTCCAAAGGGTAGCTGCTACAGGGGAAGTTCTCTTAGAGACACTGCCCACTCCCGCACCCCGGTCGCATTGACTACCATCATACCGTACTGCAGGAACAAACACATCCTGATATCTGAAAAAACTACCTATCTTCACAAGGCAATTTGAAAAAAACTCAGACCTAGACTCTAAATTGCCTACACACAGTTTCTAACATTCCAGCAGAAAATAGGACATCGACAGAAGAACGAACAAATTTCAAAATGTCTCAAATTTTAGAGCCGAGCTAAGATCACGGCTTGTGCTACACCTGATATAAAATGCAACGTTAAGAAGGATAAGGATATCGTAAAATGATGACCTGCTCAGAAAAAGTTCTGAAGAGCCACTTTATTTGTATAAAATGCATTTTCGAGATTTCGTTCATAACAGCACCACAGTGCAGGCTCATTAAGATTGACGAGAAAGACTCCCAAGTTCTCACTTTATCAATTCAGCAATTACTGAGAGATCTTGCATTTTACAGGATACGAAAGGATACGAAACATGTGCGTGCTGACGTCGTCTGCTTGGACTACAAGATTTTACATTCAAATCTGACGGACGAAGGGCTGAGAAAACAGTACACCCAGTGTTTTCCAGCGTTTTCAATTACTATTTCATTCAAATGCGTAATCTGTAGGCAGACCGAAGAGAATTTTTCCCATCCTGATTGTCACTCTGGGGAAACTTCACTGAAATCAAACATTCCTCGGCAGAAAATTCTTTTATTCCAGCTCATGCCTCCTTTCAAGGGCTATGTGATAGCCAATAGGGTCAGGATAGTTAGGTTTGGCTATCGTATGCTATGGGAACTGGCGACCGCAGGGGACAAGGATATGGTTACTTCTACCATAGGGTAGGCCTTCGAAACTTCTCTTTCGTGTCTACTTTACTTCTTTCAATTATCACACTTTCATTGCTATCTCTTTCTGTTTTTTCTTGCTCTACTTTCTTAACTTGCTACTTGTATGCGCATGAGCTCGTGTGTGGGAGCACACCTTATGCATAGATTCTCCATTCTCTACGGTCTAGACTGCATCGTACCGTCTCCCTTGGTGCGACCTACGAGCAGTCTGAGTCACTCAAGATATTTACACCACCACTACTGACTTACCTTACCAGCTCACAGCAAGAAAAACAACGCTAGAAGTCGAGCATAAAAATCCCTTTTGAGCCTAATCGCAAGGCAAAAAGAACATACCTACAACCTGTAGTCAATTTTAGTTCTAAAATATGTTACGATCTACGCGTGCAATAAGAAAGGAAAGATTCGAAAATAATACAGAAAAAGACGACGGTACAACGGTTGTCAATTCAATGACGAAGCGTCGAACATCCTTCTCGGTGTCCGATGACTTTGTACTCAACATTCAGTTTCCACATATAAAGATACTTACTCGTGTGCTTCATGGTAAGTAGAGCTGACGCGACATCCATTTCCTCTGCGGACATCTCGGTACTCGCGTCCATGGGCGACTCGCTTGAGAAGTCGGACTCCATGGGAGAAGGAGTCCACCGCTCAATGGACAGGGCCTGGGAGCAGTCAGGGGAGGACGTTCTCGGGTCGACAGGCGCGTTTATTGTTGAGGATTTTAGACGAGTAGAGGAAGAAGGTAACCTTCTCTTCTGACCAGACGAGTCCGTGAAGAAACTTACAATTGAGTTTCCGCTTGTCGTCATCTGTACTTTTGAAGTACCAGGTCGTTCACCCGAATGAGTCGATCTCGAAGTAGATGGTTCAGGGTCAGTATGTTTGGATCCTTTAAGCGTGATGCGCGAATGTGATTGGCCACTCATCGCCGTCAATGAACGAACATCAGGTGGATTCGAATTCCCTTGCATTTCCGGTGAAGTTTCTCCCGATAGACGTGGAGCTTCCGACAAGGAGCGTAGGACAGCAATCAAACGACCGTAGGACTTTGAAGAATTTGTAGTTGAGTCAGAATCAGGACTCCGTATCTGACGCCAAGCTTTCTTCCGAGGCACGAAAGAACTAGTCGGAGAACGAACAGTCGAGATACTCTTGATTTTAACTGATCTTGAACCATTTGTGTTTTGAGTTATGACGGCGTTCCTGCTTTTACCAGTGGGATTATTTTGCACACCTTGACGTGTGAGCTTGATAGATAAATTTGGACCTCTTATTTGGGGATGCCTCTTCGCGCCCTGGGAGGACGACGCGCTCGAAGATTCTGATTTCGAGGGTCCAGGAGATACAGACATGGCAATTGAAACGTGACGATGTTCTGTAGGATTGACCCCAGGGCAGTTTTGGCTGGTAGGACCTCTGCCTCGACGTATCACGGAGAAAAATTCGTTCATTGAAGCAGGCTCGCTCGGCGCTACTGTAATTCGTACGCCCTCTGCTGCAGTTTTCGTCTCACGATGAGCCTCGCTCGCCATTGTTACAATATAAAACTCACCACAGATATCACCTTAAAAAACACCTAACTCGCGCTCTCGACACATCAAAAATGTGACACGCAAGATATTATAAAAATTTCTGGAAAAAATGCCGAAAATAATTAAAGGCCATATTCATTTCGTTGAAAAATTAATAATTTCAACAAGAATGCTCGTTACTTTTCGAGAATTTAGACGAAAGATTTAAGCGAAAGTTCATACCTACCTACGCGTCTCTAAGTTTAAATACTAGAAAAGTTGCGTGGAATATCATAGAATCATACATTTCATTAGAAAACAAAAAGACAGACTCGTAAAAAAATAATTTATCTGAAAATGACGCATTGGTATCACTCATGTAACTAACAATAGGATGGAGACTCATCGGAAACCGACTCATTGGAACTGACTGACGGCACGCATTTCCGTGGCTTACCATTGGAAGCAAAATTAGAGATCACGGGGGCACAGACTATACAGAAATATACGAGCATTTACAGAAGTTAGTTCAAATAAGATGAGGTGATTTCGTTTGTTCTCGACTTCAGCTGACTCGACCAATTAGCAAGTGTCTGACCCAAGATCACTGAAGCCGAGATTTGGCTTCAAACCATTCAAGAGGAGACTCCCGAGCCCAAAATGTGCTGAAAATATATTTTTTGTATTATCTGGCTTTGCTTCCTTCTTGCGAGTCTCAAAATGATATAGATTTAAAAATTTTAATCATAACGCAGATCATCAAACTGCTTATTACTCTTAATCAAACCTCGTGTGACTTTAGTGAATAGGAAAATTTCATACACATTAATAGACGATGCAAAGCCGCATACGCCTATCTCCGTTACACTATGGAAAATATACCAAAAGATAACGGAATAAAGAAGAGGAAAAGAGAGATGAGATTGTCCCGGGAGTTCCTACGAGGCCAAATATCCAACGGTAATAATTACAAAATACCCGATAATTTGTAGCATATCTTTACGCTTGGTAATAATTGAATAGCCCGTACAGGTTTACCCTTCGTCCAGGCCAGCGCTCGGGAGAAAAGCAACTATTAATGCAACTTGAAGACAAAATTACCACACTTGAGCGACACAAAAAGAGCGCCATTATTCAGTTACGAGAAAACAGTGCACGCGAGATGGGGTGATTTGCTGAAAATTAATTTTCAGGATAAAAAGAAGTATAAACCTGATCACAAACTTTGAAATGTTTAGAAGACAAACGTTTCGAATTTTTTGAGATCCGAAACGTTCGTCTGTTAGAGATTTTAATTTTTGGGATCACGTTGGTATTTTTTCTTATGATGAGAAAACAGTACCTTGCGCACGATGAAATATTTTCGTTATCGTTGGTCACGTACAAATGACCTCTGCGCAAAAATTTCCGCGAGACAGTCATCAAGAACAGAAAGAACAAACAGTAAAACGAAACGTTTCATTAGCGGTAACTCTTATTACATCGAAGAATGTATGTTAGGATATCAGATGGAAACGCTACTTTGAACCGCTCTATGTCTAAACGATTATGCGTTTTTGAGTCCAAGAAAATTCTTCATCAGCGAAGTTTCGAAATCGAGTACACACCTATGCACAAACCAATGGAAAGACGAGGAACGTCTGCAGCGCACAACGCACAGTTGGCCAGGCAATCACCGTTATGCGCTCGTCCCAAGGTTATCCAATGAGTCAAGGTGTAGGGCCCAGGCCTTGACAAGTGAACGCGTTTTATTCAACAAGTGTTGAATAAATATTACATTGCACCATATTGCAAAAGCGGTTGGACCTAGAACTTGGTGAACCAAAGAACGTGAGAGCATGGGAAGGTAATGTGGCAAACGGCGTTAGAATATAATTACGGTTGGCAATTTTGGACCCAAAACCTAACCTTTTAGACCTTTTGCAATTTTGCAATTAGGGTTTTGGTTTAGTAAATGCATTACAGAAAACATCATTGAGAACTAAGAAATATAAATTGCTATCATACTAATCAGTAAAATTTAGTGAAAAATTATTCGAAGGCAATCCATGCGTCCAGTCTTCTAACTCGTACCAGACTCCCTATTCGTGTCACTACTTCTTTAAAACATCATTACTATGGCACCCGTTTTGATCCACAAAAAGTAGTAGTAGAAAAAGAAGTAGTAGTAGAAGAAGTAGTAGTAGAAGAAGTAGTAGAAAAAGAAGTAGTAGAAAAAGAAGTAGTAGAAAAAGTAGTAGTAGAAAAAGTAGTAGTAGAAAAAGTAGTAGTAGAAAAAGTAGTAGTAGAAAAAGTAGTAGTAAGGATAGCAGCGCTTCAGTAACTCAGACTATCTCGCATCGAAAGAGTCGGGACCATTTAGTATGGACCTGAAAGAACGGAAGGGATAGAAGTCCAGAAGGCCTTTTATGGCTGAGGTAAGCCAACAGTGCCTCCTGGGGGCGCTAGTCCATATAGCATATAATAGACAAAGTAAACTAGCCTAACCTTATTGCCAATGGCCTGCCTTATGCTTCCTGAGGCGATCCCCAACCAGCAAATGCTTATTAAATTCCACTCAAACGTTTCTCAATTTAACAAGATGAAGCTTTCCTGCAGATGCGTGAGAGTGCACTAGTAGAAATGAGTTTTGACACTTCATGGAACTCCCAACCGAACAATTTTCTATCAAAACTTGGCAACAAAAAACCGACGTCTTTCCGAACAGTGAAAACGTTCGTGATCGTATGCTTCATTTCCTGAGAGCAATTAAGCTTAAAAACTATTCATCATGGAGCAGTTCAGTTGTTCGAGCAATGGTAATCGTACAGCTACGACTCATTCACCAACCACACACATTTGTTAACCTACACAGGAATTTTCGATGGCTTATCCGTTACATTTTACCAAGACATACTTAACACTTTGCCTCCGAAGTGGGTCATATATGGTACAC
>VOMN01130591.1:0-41039 GCA_014899125.1 Orchestia grillus | reverse complement strand
CATCGAGAGTATTCCGCATCGAGAGTATTCAGCATCGAGAGTATTCAGCATCGAGAGTATTCAGCGGCGTCCAATGCCCCATGATTGCTTTACATAGTGGCAGCCTAGAGTGCCCTGCAGTCGTGGGCGGCCCCAGGTCGTTGGCTCAGATGCCCCCCTGCGAGTTTCAATAGAATTGTCACGTCTCTCTGGTGCCGACCTCATGTTACTCGTATAAATGAAGTGTCGCAACGAACAAGATCTTTGTTACGTATATCAAGGAAGAGAAGCTTGAATTTCTCGTAACAGTGTTTAATACACTTACACTAGCGAAAGTAGTTTGTACTAGAAGTGCGTTCGTGTTTTTGTAGTTTTTATTTCATTTATAAGTTTTACGATCTGTTGCTTTCTAGTTTTCATATTTCGAGGCTAAATCTCTTCATTCATTAAATCATTCACCACATAATTTCTACTTTAATCTACCTCTCGAGCAATTAACTGCATAGAACGTTAATTTTTGTACGCAATTTTTATCAAACATTGAAGGTAGTTGTTTTAAGCGTTCGTAATTTCTTTTAAGTCCTTAAATTATTTAAATGTTCTGTCACGTTCGTGGTAATTTTACTTGCTAGTCATGGATGTGCTGTCTACATTGATTGCAGGCGGGCGCCGAGCGTTCAGCGAGTTCCTGAAGTGCGAGTACTCGGAGGAGAACATCCTCTTCTGGCAGGCCTGCGAGGACCTCAAGAGGGAGACCAACCCCGCCGTCGTGGAGGAGAAGGCGCGCCTCATATACGAGGATTACATCAGCATACTGTCGCCCAAAGAGGTCAGTTCTGGGGTCTGTGCAGTGCGAGACTCCGCATGACATAGGCCTTCACGCTCTACTGTGTGCGAGTGCTGTGTTTTGTTTTACAATTCGTGCAGCGGTCGCAGCGCCAATTTTACCTGCGGCTCCTCGTGGCAAGAGTGTATGTAAACTGGCTCATTCACGCAACGGTTATTCCTTTCTTTTGAGCCTCTGTTTGCGCTGTTCAAGGCTTCGATTGAGTTTATGTTCATTGCGTTAGACGGTGTGAGGCAGCTACTGCTTCCCTCAAATTTGAGCTCCCATTTGTGACTGCGTTGAACTGACATTTAGTCGTTATTTTTACATTCAAATTTTTGACTTCAATCAAGCAATAAACTTCTGACGGCTCAAGTAGTTTGATCCTTCTTTCTGCATTTTATGTTAAACTATTTTTTCTCTGTTCTTATTTTTCCATAAACGATTCAAGTTCTGGCTCCATGGCGTACTGGATAGCGTGATGGCCTCGCAGCCGAGAGAACCAGGGTTCGAACCTCGGCTCAGGCAGGCATTTCACGCATCCAGGGAGTACTTCCCTTGGAAAAAAAGTTTAAAGCACACATTCCTCACATTCCTTACATCCCTCACCGCGGCAGTAGTTGTAAGACATTGAAATCCCGACGGTAAAACGTCTTAGAATTAATAAAGGTTCTCTCTTTCGACACCGTGTCGTAGCGCCGAAGTCAAAGTGATGCGCTAACTAACTTAGCTCGATAGAATTTCACCTCGAGTTTTTTCATAGTGATGAATTCAGGCGCTTAACTCTTGAGAGAACCACGTCGGCCAGTGTTGAATTTTAAGTTTTTTCTTACTCTCTCCGAGTGTTTTAAGTGTAAGTTAATGACTAAACGGTTGTTGAAAAGTATCGCTCTCATTCTGAAATCATTAGTTATTAATTTCAGGACTGAGTCTACTAAGAAATTTGAGGCTGAAGGTCTGATTATTACGAGCTTTTGATAGGTTGTTGAGACGAAATATTTTTTCATTTTCGTAGTTTTATAAGTGAGCTACGTATCTCCACCTTCTTCCTTGTGCGACTTCTGTCATAGCGTCTTCAGACGGTTAAGTGAATCCACCATCATATTTAAAATCGGTTCATTTTACGTTGTTTTTCGAACTGGAATTCACAGTATTTATTCCACATGGCGAGAATGTTACCTCTCCTATTCTGCCTTGGCCTCCCACTTTAATCATTCGCTGCAGCATGAAGCGCTGAGGCCTCCCACTCAAATTGAAGGCAAAAGCTGAGCTCAGGCACCGTGCGGAGTTGCGGCAGCTCGACGTGCGGCGGAGCGACAGTGTTGCTGAGACCAGTTAGCTCGTCGTGTTTTTTTGCTTCCCGCTACAGGTTCAGTTTTACAATACCTTCAGATTTTAAGGTGCAAGAGTCATTTCAGTACTATTAAATTTCTCCAATACTCATATAAAACCTTGTATTATCTGTACTGTGTATGTTAGAAACATGAACTGAATTTCATCCTATTCATCCTGAAGATAATGTTATATCTCCTGAAGAATTTTTTATCTGTTTGTACCTTGTACATAATAAATAATTTAAGGCTGTACGTAGGAACTGTTAAACAACCCTGGACGGACTCTAGCTCGCCAAAGGGTTAACTTGTTATCGATCAAAGTGACACTGACAGTGTGGATATCGATTACACTGGCAATGTGGATGTCGTTTACACTGACAGCGTAAATTTCGATTACACTGACAGTGTAGAAGTCGATTACACTGACAGTGTGGATGTCGATTACACTGACAGTGTGGAAGTCGATTACACTGACAGTGTGGATGCACCGCCACCGGCCGCTTGGGCTGGGTATGGCCGGTCTGAAGCCACCTCAGTCCGAATTTATGGCCAGTATCTGAAGCAAGAAAGCAGGCATCAGCTACTATTTTCTCAATGCCTATTGCTGTTGAGTGCAGGCTATCGTATCTTTTCGAATGAGTTGAAGGTTAGTGAGGTTCAGATGAGGTGAAGATTCTTACTTATAACGGTAGTTCATTATTCTATGGTACGTTTGTCATACTTTAGGCACCATCAGTCGTGCTTCTCGAGGAGGAGCAGATATTTACTAAGAAGCTTGCAGTCAGGGCTTGAGTTGTGACTTCATTTCACTGGCCATGCTTTCTATCGCCCGTTGCGATCGACCACCTCGTTTCAGGTGTCCCTCACCCCAGCAACCTCTCTTCTTTAGGTGCGATGCAAAAGTTACCGCGAGGGAAAACTTCAGGGACTGTAGAACTGCGGAGTTGTTCACATTTGACAATCGAGAAGCAGTTCTACGCCTCAAATAGTATTCATAACGTAGGAAGAACAAATATAGAATCACTGATAGCTTAGTAAATGCGAGGTCTAGTTTTGTTTAGGCATCGTTGTCATAGTAATAAGCTGCCTAGCATGCATAAAATTCAGTGATAAGCGTTGTTTCCTGAATACATGAGGTCAGTATTGACATTATCAGCGAATACAATAGTAATACACAATGCCTGTGGAGAGTAGATTGTAGGCTTTTATTGTTTTTCTAGTTATTTTTGAAGTGGCGAAATACTTGCAAAGCTGGCTGCTCAGTGGTTTCATGTGCACACTTCTTCCTGAGGATCGCACGTGAATAGCCAATTGGGATAATAGAAATGATTTGATTCAGGACAGAGTAATTGAAGTTGGAACGATTATGAATTCAACGATTCGAAACAATGGTCTACATATTTATTGTCTCAAAGGAGGCGAGAGAGCATATTAGGCAAGCTGCTGCACTGAGACTCCCTCGGTGCAAACTTTCTTTCTCATGCGTGCATCGTATTTTGGCTACAGGTATTAGGTCTCCAACTAAGTTTCTGAACTTGATCAATAAAAACAAAGGAAAATTATCCCACTGGAAACTTGGTTTTTGGGTCTATCTTACGCAGAATTTTCTTGCGTAACATGAATTGTTTGCACTCGCTTGTCCAAGAATGCAATGCTTGTCCATGTTTTGGATTTTTTGGCTGAAGTTCGGAAACTTTGTTGGAGACCTAATATCTGCCAGTCGACTCTTGCGACTTGAAACTGCTCTCGTGTGACTAGGCTCTGGGCTGCTCGTGACTTCAATAAGATAAACTTTTGGCGTTGATGAAGTGCGGGCCGCTAATTTAAACCATCTTCAATTCCTCTCGCTCAGAAGATGTTGAAATGACGCTCGTGATTGCAACTGATTTTCAAAGAACGCATTTGCGTAAATTTTGTTGCTAATTTTATATTTGTGGCTTGGAGTTGGTATGTGAAGGTATGTATTTCATGGTATATTGCAGTACGTAAGCGACGGAATTATCTGTACTAGACTTCAAAATGCGATACCGGAAAGAAGGAGCAAGGGTGCGTCGTATCTTCAATAAGGAAGTGTTTTGAATGACAAAATTATAACTTTCGAAGCAGTTGTGCCAAGAAATACGATGAGCATAAATTTGAGGTGTTCAAATGTTGCATTCAAATTGGCGTGCCTAAGTTAGTATTAAAAAAAATTTTCAGGAACTTAGCAACATTGATTTCAAAATTTTGACTTCACTCACCTACCACTTATTTTCACTGGGTATGCTAAGTACTTGTGAATAAGGTGCATTCCGCTTAATGCGACCGCATACACACTTCCTGGTCGTGTTAACAACTGGTCTTCTGAAAGTGAAATCGGTACTGTTATCAGTTGATCTACTCCTATGTAATCGTAAGCGCTGTTGATGACTTTAAATGCTTGACCTCTAGAAGCAACCGCATAAGTTGTAGATAAGGTCTACTGATACGTTAGATAGAAAATAACATTTTATTCTTTATAATATATTTGTAAAATTTTCATCAAATATTTTAGAAAAGAACACTGTCAAAACCAATAGGCCAGACAACAAAACAGAATATACTTACAGTACTGTAACCATAATTTTAAGAAAGTTTTAGCTCATAGCTCTAAAAATATATTTCGAGATTTAATGTAAGGCAACGCTCTTCAATGTGCAAAATAATCGGACCCTTGAATGCCTTTGGAAGTATTTCTATTTTTAGTTGGCATAGTCCTCGCATCTTACAATATTATTTGTAGGCTATTTTCATTGTCTTTTTCCATAAAATACTTTCGGATGACAATAATATATTTTTTGTGTGGTGTTCGTCGGAAACTTGTGTTCTTGAAATTGTGAAAATTGAGTGTTCGGGAAAATTTGTTTCTTCATCACTTCCAGTTTCAAAATCATCCCTAGCGTTCACGAATTTGCCAGCCATCAGTTCGACGAGATTATCATATCTATCGCAACACTGAAAGTCATTATCAACTTCTAGGAACTCTTGCATATTAGTGACTTCGTTTACCGAAAGTGCGTAACTAACGTCAATAGTAGCGGGACACTGCATTAGATTTGAACGCTTAGAATTAATGGCCCATGTCAGCTTTAATTTCTATTATTGACCCAGAGCGCTCTCCGCCTTCTTTAGTATGGTCGTAAATCATTTCTTCTGGGTATCTTCAATTTGCAAAGTATTCCCGCTGCTTTGTCTCTTTCCTGTCGCTGCAGTGCATTTTGGCACAAGCAATTTTCCATTCACTGCGTAGCTGTGTTTTTGCTTCATCAAAACAATAATTGATTTTGATTTGCCTAAAATTTCCGCTAATTTTATTTGTGTGACAACCTCATTCCTCAGACTATTTATGTTGTCCAGAATTTCTGTCTTTGTTTTTAATTTTAAATCTGTTCTTTTACGATACATTTTTTGACTCCGTCAGTGTGAGAAGTTTTAGCGGAACCACTAGAACAGTTACGAGTAAACCTAAATCCAGCACGAAGTTGACCACGCATAGAGAGTTTAATGTTGCATAATCACTAACTTACAGCTTACTTCGTTGTAGGGCGCTGCGTTTCAGAATAAAATTGTTCCAGCAATTTGGTCTCAATAAGCGGCTGGTTGCAATACTCGTTGGTTGTGAGAAGTGGCATGCAACACTATCACAAATTAATTCAATTATTCTACAAATGAATTTGACTTCCTATTATATTTGAGGTTGCTGAGAGCAACAACCTCAACCTCAATTATGCTCCGTGAGGCTTATCCCACTGATGACGCATAGATGCTTGAGTTGGATAATGAACACAAACCTCCTGCAAAAATGACCTGAGCTGCTAAACGATGTTGCATAATGAGTGGAGGGGCCGCAGATCTTCTTTTGTTCATTAAATCTCGATCCTGCTGCTCTTGTCGCGGGAATTTTCTACACGATAGGGCTCTCCCAAAGGAATGAACCGATATCACAAAGTGTGAGCATAGCTCTGGGCAATGGCTACTTTAAATCGAGGCTTTTAGATCTCCATGCTGCATGAATGTATTGCATCCCACATCGTCGCTGAATAAGCAACATGCCTTCAACATTTGCAATGAATAGTTTACGTAGAAACCTTCTTTGGCGTTCGCCCCACGTAAACTCGTAATGTAATAATGAGGTAAAGATTCTTAGGTATGATGACAGTATTGCTCCGCTCTACTGAGCTCCAAGATTTATCTTGAGTCACCTGTTTCATTTGAAGTTTGTCTTTTACTCTTCGCTCGGGAATATTTTTGTAATCATGCACTTCTTAATCAAAATCTTTATAGTAATTTGTTTGGCAGTCATGCATGTGAACGTTCAGCTTAAATTCTACACGTAGTCTTCGATGTACGTCGTGCTTGTTTTACCTACAATTTAGTTTTGGTTCAAAATTTTTGAGTTTAGAGCAGCACTTCTCAAACTATCAGACGTGGCAGATGTGACTTTTTTATTTCAATGTGTCACGTCTCGGCATTATTTCATGGTAATAATTATTAAAATTTATACTGGAATCGATATATAAGTATGAAATATAAGTCGGAGTATGAATATTATGAAGGCTAACCATTTTTTAGCTTTTATTTATGTTGTAAACAAAGTACACAATATCAAAAGATATACATAAGACCGGTACCAGTAGCTGATGGCCCGCGTACCGGCACCGGTCCCCTGACCACCCCTCGGAGTAGCGCTGGTCTACAGCCGCTATTGTGGACATGTGGAACTGAAAATTTGGAGTGCAATTCGAATCCTGCATGAAACAAGGACGACGTATATCGAAGGCTATCTGTATATAGTGATTCCGTCACAACCAGTTTTCATAATAGCAGCTTTTACGAGTAGTTACCTTTTTTATTTCATCGCTAAGGTTTTTTGCAATGTTGCTACGCTGATAATTGCTTTACGTACGTTATAATATCTTACGTTCAGTATTGCTAGACGTCCAATATGCATCTATCTCTAATCTTGTCTAAAAAATATCTGAACAACATTCGTCGGACAATCTTCGACTTGCAGAGTTCCCCTTTGAAACTGCAAACTTGGACGAGAATTATTGGACGTACTATATAGCATGAAAACGGATCTTAACTGAACAACTGAAGCCTCTTGTATGTCTCTTTAGGATCATATCGATGTTTCACGCGTGGTATGCTATTCAAACTTTGGTGCTGTTCTTATTCGAGAAAATTTGAGTTATTTCACACTAACTCATCCTGCTTTGTTCTACATTTTTCGGCCATTCTTGTTGTGTATGTCTTTCATTTGTTAGGTAGAATATGAATTTGTATCTATTTATTAAACAACGCTAGTATGTGTGACGACAATGGAGTAGAAAAAATGAGCGATCAAACCCTTACACCGTCAGAAAAGGTTTGTATCCTGGGACCAATTTCTTGCTCGCGTTCGTCACATTTGCATTCCTCTCCCTCGATATGGAGGCAGGCTCGATTTCCTGTTTCGGAAAAGCGTCTCGCTTCAAAAGGCGCCTAAGCGCCCTCGAAACTTGTCCCCTGCCGTCCCCTTCCCAGCGCTGCGACTCCAGTCGCACACTTCACTGGAGCTCATCGCCCCCTTCTTGCGGAGGTCGCCCCCAGGTTATGGAGAGCATTTCTGCACCAAGTTTTTCGGTCTTACTATTAGACGCAGATTTGACCATTTGGCAGCTGGGACACTCCTACGAGTTCGAATTTTTTTCAAATATTTGGAAGGCTGTAACGTATGCGACAGCTTTGAGAAAATTATGCAGCTCTTGGTGGCTCTTCGGACCTGATCCACATCTGCCTATTACGGAGGATGAATTTATGCATGAAGAAAAATTTGGGCATGGTCGCATGATCACTCTCCTGAGGCGCTTCTGGTAAAAGTTTAGGAGTTTTAGCATAGATTTCTTGTGCAAATTTGTTACATTCTTAATACATACGAAGACTACTGCATGTGTAAATATATTGTCTACGCATATTTTTTCGTGAAAAATATCTTATCCGAGTGATTTTTCGAAGACCGAAATTTTTTTTTACAAAAGATAACATTTATTACTCTTGATGTTGTTCAGTTATTACTGTTATTACTGTTCGGAAAGTTTTGAGAAATTGTTACTATGTGTAGACATATTGGGAGATGTCACTGGTTATTTTACTGTATTCGACGTCAGTCCTTAATATGTAAACGTTGCACCCAAGCCTGCTACTTTCTGCGCCGGATTTACTGACTTCAGTGACATTTTCTTATACCCAGTGATGACACATATTAAATAGTACAGTTTCTGTACTTATTCGGTAGTGATGTGTCGATTAATCGACATCAGCAAGAATTGGCACTTTTGGCAGGAATCGGCATCGGCACGCGATAAAAATTGCAGAGACCGGTGTAGATTCCTACAATACTTGAAACGTATTATGTAGTTCAGAATACAATAAAATGATGATTTCACATTGGCATATAAAGAAAATGACACTAATTATCCCTGTTCGTAAACACAGGGTGTTCAGGATTAATTTGGCAGTAATTTACTTATTTCAGATTGGTTGGAATTATTTATTCACACTACGTGTCATTTAGAAGCTCGTTCCTATTTAAGGTACATACGTGATGGCAGCAAGTATGGACGACTGGAAAATACCTGAAAATAAGAAGAGAATATCGTGTATCATGATGATCCGTACTGGTCGTAAAATAATGAAATTAATGCCTCTGCTCTGTACTCCTTGAAAACTGTAAAAACAATCACGTATGAGCTGAAGAATGGTAATAAAGACTGCGAGACTGTGGCTTGTAGGAAGGAACATAAAATACGTTCTGGTTGCGTTCGTTGAACCGAGTTATACAAAAATCAACAGAAACAATGTTCAAGGGTCTGGTATCGGAATGCGGGATTTGGCTCGTGAATTGGATGTTTTACCCTCTACCATAAAACTGGCACCCAATGAAGACTGCTGCTGCTACTCACACAGGCGTCGTAGAGGTCAGCTGTACGCAGAAAAAACCTGAGATAATCGCCTGATCGAGGTTAGGAAACTTCTGAGCAAACTGAAAGTTTTCCTGGACGAATTTTTCAACTTAATACCCCAAATAAGAAAGTACGTTTCAGATAATTGTCCAGTGCATTTTGAGAACTGGCGTCATCGGGAGATTTCAGGATTTCATTCGCGTGGCCCGCTGAGAAGGACCGCCTTCGTTGACCTCATTACCTTGGGGGGATTGCTGCTCGTACTCTTGTAAATACTAATAGGACCTGTGGAATTCAGACTGAGATGTTTTCAAATGCATGTATATTGAGAGATAATCAAAATTTAAAAAAATATGAGTTCATCTATTTTTTATTTCATTTTAAACTATACTAAGAATAAAACTATTTGCAGTTTAGTTACAGAAAGTCTACAGCCGGGATACTACATCTCGAGACTCAATTTTCCTTTACTTTTAAAGGCCGAAATTTTCTCCTGTTTAATTACTGAAACAGCGTAACACACGGAGAAAAAGTTGTAAATGCTGCAGGCTGCTGGTGAGAGACCAGAGAATTCACAGCGATTGGAGAAAAGACGGCTGTCGTGCAAATTTAGTTCTGTATTTAATTGGGCTTTAAGTTTTCACTTATTTATTTAACTTTAAATTATGTAAATTCAAGGGTTTTTCCTCTTCTACTTCTGATTCGTGAAAGAAGTAGGTACATACGGTTTCTTTTGGTAGATGCGGAGTCGAATTGATTTATAAAGTACGATATTATTGTATTACCATAAAGCAAGTTTTGTCCAAATAGATTGGTATTTGTTCATTGTTAGATCCTTACTGCGGGACTGACATCTCCCGTATTGATATACTGGATTTTTCAACTCCGAAAGTTGTTGCCAATTTAGAGTGAGATAGAGCGCGACTAAGTACATATGTGTGCATATTTACGTAGCTAAATTTTTCAGCTTTGGAGGTTCCGTACGTCAAATTTACGGATCTCGAATGAGATATCTAATTCAAGACTCCATTTCAGGGGAAGTTATTAATTGCTATGAAACAACAAGGGCTCCTACAGTATGTAGCAAAATGATATTCTTTCACCCTTCAGATCGTGGACTTCGCATTTTTCCTGAGCGTCCAGTTACGGTTTTACTCTGCTAATTTATCATTGCTTATTTTCTTTTCCTCTTCATCTTGTAGGAGCCGACGATGTATCGACCGTGTGAGTCAGTGTTTCTTTTCTCACTGTCTCGGTCTCATCGGACTGCGCCCGAGCTTCAGTAAGCCATGTCAACTTTACACTTAAACTTTGCGCCATTCTATCACTCGAATCACGGTTTTACCTGTATCGTCGAGTTCATCTCCTTTTCAGTTTGAAAAATTATGAGTATAGTAATGTTTCGTTTCCCTCGTATAAAATTGAAGCGCATTCAAGTAATCTTCAAAAATACGGAAAGCATGCCAAATACTTATACTCTAAGGACTGAATATTTCGATATGACATTTTTGTGTGTCAAAGATAGGCTTTTTTATACTAAATCAGTAGACATACCAGCTTGAAACCACATACTGTATTTCCATGAAGCATATGTTTGTCAAAAGAAAGGCTATGAAATGCTCAGTCTATCAAAGGTAAACTCGTTGGGAAATGTGCTGATGAGGATTGTCCTTGTTTGCATATTGATGACTTTTTCCCCATGATTGGTAGAGTATTGGTGACGCTCTGTCGACATTGTGCCGGTGACACCAGATTATATTTGAGTCATCTCCCGCGTAGAGCGCCAGAGGAGCTCCAGGCAGCAACCGCTCTACAATCGTCTCACACATAAGGCGGTATCAATAAAGCAAGCACGGAAATACATAAGAAATAAGCTGAGCATATCAGAAAAAGCAAGTAAGAATATAGAGCGGTTGTTTGTGTGCACCAATCCAGCGCTCTATGCGGGGTACGACTGTGCTCAATTCGAGTTCCTCAGCTCCCCATTGACGAACACAGCGTGGCATCGGCCATTCGTTAGTGGGTTTAATTTGATTTGTGCCCTTTTAATTTCTCTTTCGTTCTCATCGAGATCCAGCGATGTTTCGCTGTAGTCTCTTGTTCCTTTTCTTTCACTTCACAGAGGATGAGGCTTCACATTTTGGGCCGTTGTGACGTCATTCAAGCAGGACGAGGTCGAAATTGTAAAAGATGATGAAAATTGGCGATGTCAGCTATAGGATTGATTTAATGATGATACTTACACGGTAGTATAAAATCTTTGTCGTCACTATTATTTTTTACTCGTATCATTTCTCGGGTGTTTTCAATTATTTTTTTATTCTTCTTGAGAAGTAGTTGTTGCGGATATTTGTGTACTGAACCTCACTTGATTAATGTTCATTGTATATAATTATCACCCGAGAAACAAGATAGAAATAATTAACTATCAGAGAGTGGCTTTACAAATGAGAAAAATTTCATTTTAATTAAGAAGTACGCAAGCTAACGAGAGCATCGCTAGGATGCTTAGAGAGCAGCACCCTCCCCGTATTGGCCCATGCTGCAGTGAAAGTGTATACTTTCCTTGGAATTTCAATCCAGTCCCAGTATTCATATTCGGGCTGTGTGATACCAGTGTGGTGTGAAATTCGGTAAAAGAGCTCTAGGGAAATTGTGAGTTGTGAAGGTCTCAGTAATTCTTTCCGCTTTCGCGGAGAATTTCCGTACTTAGGGTAGAGTTTATGGAGGGCCGATTTGAAACTTTCACATGGCTGTTAGAATTCCGAGAGAAAGTTTCAAGATTTCCCTCGACTTGGAATTTTGTTGTGCAAAAGAGAAACTAGCGAAGGCTGGCCTACACTTTAGGATTTCACAGAGTTTAAATAAGAGTTAATGTCTACAGGTTGCGCATTATGCAAACATGTAATTTTAGTGTCTACTCAGATGAGTGAGTTTCAATGCTGCTAAGTGAAATCGCGTGATTGAAATTGTTTGAGCTTGTAGATAGAGAAATAAAAATTGAGTGGGAAATTTGGTTTGCGTATTTCTGCTGCAGTGAGTGACGTAAGGCTAAAAGGATATTTCAACTGATATTACACTCAAATAAAATAAGTCATTTTTAAGGGTATTTTGTTGTTCACTTTGTGCTGGCTCATATGCACGTGCGATACGGTGCTCTCTCAGATACTTTATGTAAGAGCTTAATATTCCCTAGGTAAGGTGTTTCCATCACATCCAGTCAAGTGTGATCATTAATTGTACTCAACATTTTAGTGGTTCGAAAAACTCCAAAGAATCGTAAAAGATTCTGCCAGGTTACAGTGAAGACTTGAGATGTGTTTTCGATAGAACGGAGCAGTGGTGCTGCAAGCGCCGCCTGTCCGAGAAATGCAGCCGTGTTTGTAGGAAGAATGATCATGTGGAGGAGCCCTCTGAGGTAGACTTGCACCACTTCAGTTTTTTCATGGCTGATTTGAAAGTAAGATAAATGCAGAACTTTTCAGTGCAAATTCGTTGGTAAAACATTCCTTCTTATTTCGACAGTAGCGTCATAAACACATTGTATGCACAATCCAGGTTAAGGGCGATGTTTTGTAACATTCCACAATTTTTCCTGTAAATATGTTAATATGTTTGAGAGGCCTGTTTAGGTTACTAGCAGTGAAAAATATCTTTTTTGAATATGAGCGGCAGCCATCTGAAAATCATATCCTCAAAAATCAAACAGAATGTAAAACATCTGGCAGTAACCAAACGCTTTGTTCTGAGCTCGCTAAGAGAGACATCCGTCATTGCTAGTATTAAACACCAGGGCATGACAGTACGAGGCGGCGGAATATTTTGATGCAATTTATCCTTCAATTTAGAATACTTGGAATTTGCTAGCCTAGAAACATGTGAATGGGAAGGTCTCAAGCAATTCTCCACCCTTCGATTGAGACCTAGACGCTCTGAGTGCAGGTCGGTAGTCATGGTGAGGAGACATGCGTCCGATAGACGCCCCAGAGCACACTTGCGTGCGGGGAGCGTAAATGACATTAGCGGTGGGAAAAGACATGGCAGCTACTGCACAAAAGGAGGGCAGCCGCGTAGGAGGGGCTGTATTGGAGGGCCACGCAGGGACAGCCAAATACTGGACCGTGACGCGGCTGCTCCACTTTAAAGTTGATGCCCCCAAAGGCCCACTGGCGCGCCGATGCCAGTTCGGGTTCTCACTTTTCCATCAGCTCTCTGCCGAACCCAAATCTCTTCCGATAAATTGGAGTTTTCGTCGCAGCTGTATATTTTTGGTAATATATTTGGATCTTCGTATGACTGGAGGCTAATATCGTTTCAGGGGTTTGACGAAACGATCTAGGAATGAGGGCTTCGTTGCCTCAGCGGCCCAAAGTTAACTGCAACTCCATTTGTGCTTCTTAATTACTGAGTTCTCTTTGGGCTCATTACGAGGAGAAGGAAGGCGATATTTATGTAAAAGTCTTCGTATATGCTTTTTGCATTTGAATTGTGGAGCTACATTTATTAGCTGCGAAAGCACTTGTGTTGAAAGTATTTACGTTGATTATTACCTAAACCTATATTATTTGTTAATAAAAGGTACTACTAGGAAGTTAAGATAAAATGAAGGTAATAACGAGGAAGGATTTCCCGTGTCCATTTCGGAAGCTGTAATCGTACTAATCGTATTCTCTTTCCTACTCACAAATGTTACTGAAAAAATTGATTTCATTATAATATTTACGAGTTAGATTCTGTGCTCTTAATTACTCAGAAGGTAACGTTTACATCAGCTTGTTTAGTGCACTGGAAGATTTTTAAAGGGTCTTATTTCGCTTGAATTTTCAATGTGAGGACACCGCAATGCAGTGCTTTAGACAGACGCGTCTCGCATGCAGCAAACCACACATAAATGGCCCCTCCAAGACTCTTCGCGTGCCGCAGCTCTCGACCACAAGGCTCAGGTCTCTCTGAGGACCTGCGAGAGGGTGCTTGTCTCCTACTCAGGACGATGGTCAGCACCAACGCAGAAGAGAACCATATGGACTCTTGCGGTTATAAACGATCGTGTCCATAATTTAAGGCCAATTTTTCTTATTATTATCGAAGTAGCAACGGCAAAAGTACTTTCTTCTTCGACTGCGCTCGACTAAATAGCTAATTACGTGCAGCGAGGCCCTTGTTGTCAGCCTGCCTTTTGTTGGCGGTGAAAGTCAATTTTAGGGATGTGCATACAATTAATATAAGAGTAGTACACGCTCATTTTACTCTCCATTTTTCCAAGATTTTGCTGAATCCGAAAATATTCTTGTAATGAACGTGATTCAACAGCAACGTAAATTAGATAAGAATCCATAATTTGCGATTTTGTGCTTGATTCTCATGAATTGCCTTATTCTTCGCAAAACACCGAATTGCACTTGCATGTGTGCGGAATTAAACTTGGAGGCATCCATTCCTTGGCGACTGAGCCATTAAAAAATTCTGTACGACGCAGCAGACTCAAATGGGGGGCTGAGTTTTTCATGAACACCAATGTCTTTGAAGTGGAGGCGTTCAGCGCCACTATCAGGATAGGGGAGCAATTTCTTACTAGTGAGGTAATTGAGTTGCTTCTTTGGTTGAACTTTTCCAGCAAACAGCTTCTTCTTCAATCAAGAAGGGGAATGAAGAAACCTCTTCTGTATCTGCCTTCCATCTCTGTTACTGAACTTGGTTAATATATGTTATCAGCTAAATGATGGACGGAATCAAATATCTGTCACGCGCATCAAAGTTTGTCGAACACTTTATTGAGCAAAGTACACTGACGTATAAATGATAAGAGATTTTTTTTCTAAGCTCCCCTGACAAGAAATTAGTCACCTATTATTTTTTGAGCTCCAGTTACTACGTTCATCAATCGTTTTTCAAAGCTGTGACCGAAGTTTAGGTTGTATGAAAATACTGGACAGACATCAGTTTTCATTCAGAGCTGGCAGGGTATAGACTTGTTTCTTAGTTGGTCCACAACACTGGGACGAAAGCATGATATCTCAGAATGGTAAAAATGGGCTTTCGAATTTGGTCAGGCTAAGGAACCGGCAATATGGAAACACTCCGGCATATACGGCAACTCAAGGCGAAATTGTAGTCGGAAGAAAATTCTAACCAGCAGGGAGCGCCACTATGTGTCCCGGATTGTTGACCGTAATCGCTTTGCATCAAGGCTAGAACTACTGCAAAGCGTCAATGATGGCCCTTCTCCTGCTGTTTCTGAACGAACTCTTTGTTTGAAACTCCATGCAATAAAAATATGGAGCAGAGTGGCTCGTAAACGGCCGATGTTAACTAAAACCCGCGTGACCAATCTGCCAAACTGGGCCAAAGCACTCACGCATTGTGCTGTAGAGGAGTGAAAAAGAGTCACGTGGTCAGATGAATCACGATTCTGTCGCTAAAGCAAAGATGCTGACCGTCGTGTTCATCGAAGACCTCAAGCCTTCAACAAAATCTGCGTGCAAGGAGTGATACAATGAGGAAAAGGAGAGTCCATCATGTTCTAGAGCTGTTTCAACTACACAGAAATGGGTCCATCAGTTGAGCTATTCGTCAAAGTGAACCAGCGTGGCCATATTGAGCTGATAGATAACCAATGTTGCCATTTGCGCAACATCTGAATGAAGAAAGGCGTGTTACTTTACCTTTCTTTCGGGTGACAATTGCCGGGGCATTTTGCTTGAATGGGCATTAATTTTCATGACATACACCGTAAAAACTTTGTGGGACCACCTAAAACAAGTTGGACGTCGAGAAAATTGTTCACGTACTGTGGCTGCACCACGAGATCAGTTGATACAATAGTGGTTTAAAATTAACAACATGTTCATAAAGACACTTATAGACTCACTGCCGCGCAAAATTTCTGCCATCTACACCATATAAGTAGCAGGTAATTAATTTTTTGTCCTTGGAGTTTATATTTAGTGTACTTTAAGATAGCTGGAAAGCTTGTTCTTCGTAAATTAGAAAAGATACCTAATAGTTATCATTTGGAGATTTTACCGAAGATTCTGCAGCATTTCCGTTATTGTTAAAAGTTTCAGTACGAAGTTCGCAAGTCTTTTCTAGTATAATAAAATTTCTCTTGAATGAAAGGTTATTTACATAATTTCATTGTCAGTCCCCTCTTCACCTAAATCAGAAAACGTTGCTTGAAATAACGTGAATTTTCTTACTTCAGTCAAATATTTCAGTTCGACTGAGTAAATTTCAGCCCTGGGTGTGAAATTTTCTCATGAAAGCTGAAAATGTCAAATTTCTTCGATGTTTTTTTAACTTTTGTTTGTATTCCATCTTCCTGAAATTTCCACTACGCTAGAGAAAAACAGTGGACGTAGAAAAATCAGTGTACTGCCGAACTGTACTTTGTTGTGCTTATTAATCTATAAACTATTTTATTTTCACCTTAGCGAAAAACAAGGCCGTCTAACTAACGCATAAAAAGTCCCCGATGTCAGGACAAGGGAATTTTCATTGGCGAAGTTGAATGCTGCGCCCTGGAAGGACATGCAACACTCAAGGCCTAGAGGCGCGTGTGCCAGTGTCTCAACTGCACAGCCGCTGATCTTGTGCTGTACGCAGCACTTGTCTGATGAAGTTCGAAGTGTGCAGAAAGGGTACTATGGGTGAAGCTCGGATGCGGGATATAATATTTTTGTAATATTAATGGGGACTCGTGTGATTCTTTCTTTAATGTATATTGATACTGGGATTATATCTTCGGATTTTTCATCAAGAGTGTGGCTTAGGACGTATCAGAAACGAGAAAGTTGTCTGTGAACGGGAAGAGTGACGACATGGCAGCAGTTCATTTTATGCAAGAGAACTGGACGTTCGTCTCCACGCTCAACGTAACGGGCAAAGTAAGTTTATTATGTTCGAAAGGAAGCGTGTGTACCAGTGTAATTAAAAACCTTGATCTTCTGAAAAGGGGGAACAGGATGCTATGGGAACCCAATTGAAGCCATAGTTTGCTAGTCTCGCGAACACTTATGTAATTCAGCTTGCACTAAAGGTCATNGTGGGGAAGCCCCCTGCCTGTGTGGTGCAGGGTGCTGGCGTTGAGCAACAAGCACAGAGGGCTGCGTGGGCGAGCGGTCTCGCGTGGCGCCGCTCCATTCATGAGAGCTGTAGGCCTGCTAACGAGCCGCTCTTGTGCCGCAACTCGAGTCTGTTTAGGAATTTTTTGTTCCTGTTATGAATATCGAAGAATCGTTGATCTAACAGGAAAATGCAGCATTTTAGCTAAGGGAATGAAAAATAGGCTCAAGTAAAAGCACTTTTAAAATTTTGTATGAGTATAAATGATGAAAGGCAGAAAGAACATTGTTCAGTGCCGAGTTTCGCTCAAATATTTCTCAAGCGAAAATCTTTCTTTTATATTATAATTTACACTAGAAGTTTTGTTAAAGTTGATCTAAGCTCCGTTACATCCAAAAACAAAAGGAGTGAAGCGATGAAATTTACAGAAATATATCATTTGAAAATTCAATGAAGAAGAGCTTTTATTTTGTACAAAGAAAGAAGCTTCCCTATTACCCTGAGAGACCGTCTGCTCACGAGCTATTGTATTCCATAGCAGTCCTGTGTCGCATCGAAAGTTTTGTAACCCTAATTTTATTATTTTTTCCGTGTGTTATATCCCATATTAAAAGAAGCTGCTGTTGATTGCAGGTAATTCATTCGAAGGTGGCAAGATATTACATAATTTGACTCTGCATCCTGCGCAGCCAGTGCCCGTAACTGATACTCGTGCTGTAAGCCATGAAACTCTCATTCAAAATTCTTTTGAGTCCCTGGTGCAGACAGGGCCTCATTTTACGGCTTCTTTTGACATCTGTTACCTCGATCGAGGTCCTTTTGTGTCCGAGTCTACCATCTATTGTGGCCGCTTCGGACACACGGTTTTTGGATTATATTTCTAGACGTTCCCGCTTCATGCATTGGGAAATAACCGTGAGAATGTGCATCAATATAACTTGACTGTCGGTACATCAGTTGTTAGTACCTTTGCCGTCTGATATTTTATCTTTATAAGACACGAATTTTTCGCTGACCTTCAGTGGAGTGATAAACTGGCGAAAAAAAGGTCGCAGTGCGTCTAGTGCTAGTGTGTATGCTATGAGTACTGCAATCACAAAATCGTATTTTTGCGTGTCGCTGACTGATTGCATAAATTTTTAAAACGAACGAAGACTTACTTCAATTTTGGTACTTACTTCATCTAACAATCGTGTTCATGCATAATAGAAACTGAAATTGCTTCAACCAGCGTACTTTTCAAACTGCACTTTCTGAACCAAAAGATAAGCACCCCGATCGCAATCGTTCAGTGTGATCCTCGAAGGTTGAGTGTGCAGTTCCCTCAGATATTTTACAGAATGTGTGGACTGCCGCTGCTAACCTGAAGCAATAGCATTTAAAAAACCTTTTATGTTATTTCTCTTGAAATTTCTTTTGTGATGCTTTTGGGCCATCGTTGTTCTTGCTGCTAGAATCATTTCTGGGTATGTTTTTTCTTGAAAGAGAACCGACAGCTGCCCTAATGTCTTTGCTTAAATTTCTTCTGTGCTAAAATCTTCGTTCTATTAAATGGAGCATGATTTGGAGGAACTATAAAAAAATGCCAAGGGAGATCATGTGAGTAGGACAGTATGGGTCATGTGCACTTCTGGGTTTGGTAAAAGAGCAGTACACTTCCTCCCACAAATAAATACGGGATTTCCGACAGTTCTTTTCTAAAATGAACGGAATATCTCACCGAAGATGCTGCTCATCGTGTCCTTGAAGTCAACGACGAGTATTCGTAAACAAACCACGCTGAGCAAAATGATGTCTTGTAGTATCATTTTAAATGTTTTGGAGTCAACTATTCGTAAACAAACTATGTTAACCAAAATAATGTCATATCGTATTCTATTAAATACGCTTTGAAGTCAGCTATTCATTAACAACTATTCAACTATTCCATATATATCCTCTGTTTAGTGCTGAAGGAATATATCACTAATGTTCTGAACAAGATTTTTAAAGTTCTCCTTTGGAAGGTATTCTTTACGAATGATTTCGATTAATTTAGATGTTCGAGAAAGTCGTAACGTAGAAAAAATGAATATTGTGCTGAAAATATTTTAATTTTCACTTCGCTTTCAACGCTGTAATCTTAATTCGCAAATAATACTTTGCGAATTTACTCATCTTGTTTCAATAACTTCATCGTATTTCGCATCAACAATAACACTTTAAAGTCTGCTGATACCTCGTTCTAAAAAGCACTAATGCCAGTAAAATATCATCGTCAGCTGACATGAACATGGCGGTCGAAGTATTATTTATTTTACGGTAAAGTGGCAAATCCCCGTTGAACTTTCCTATGAAATCCAACGCTGATTTCTTGTCGCTCAAATGTTTGTGTTTGTGAGGGAATGTGATCCGAGGGCTGCCTGGCGCCGTGCCAGAGGGACTTTGTTTCGGCTTTGTCTCCCTTGCAGGTAGCGCCGCTCGCTGGTCCCGTCCAGTGTTGCCTCACATCTTGCTGCTGCGCACAAAACATTCTGCGCCTTCCCGACTTATTTCGTGTCTCGCGTGTCACAATGCTGACATTTTAATTAAATTTCTATATTAGCCACTCTTCTGTGGAGTTTTTCAGAACCCCTCTTTTTTTGTTCCCTGCCTCAATGAAAATTGTACACGCTTTTTACGATGTTTTTCTCTATGTTTCACGAGGCTTTTATGTGAAAACTTACTGCTGTCTGCTGAATTATTAGCCAGTTTTTCCCATCATCTGCGAGTGTGTTTATTCGTTGCGGAGACGTAGCCATTTTTTATTTTTTTAGCAAACATTATGAATCGAGTGCCCCTGAAAATGTCCCTCAAAATGATTTATAACTGCTATAGAGTATTCTGTTTATTTTTGTGCGATTTTAACTTTTCCTAATATTTAGTAGATAATGTTCGAGTAGGTAAACTACTAAATGTACAGAAGGATTTACCCAGCCTGTTTAACTTTATACATAATTTTAGGCTCGGCATATTGCTAGAATGTTAGGCAGTAGAGCACCAGTAATGTTTTTGTTTTTTTGTTTATAGTTTACATTTCTCGCTAACTTGGACCCGGCATATGCCAAGGAACCGAGGAGCACGGGATCAATAGAGGCTTGAATCTTTGCGGGTATTACAGAGAAAGATATTGTTAGCTAAGTATACGTGTGAAGAACAACAGATTAGTTATTTTGTGTAAAAGTGATACAATCAAAAACAAAACTATTTCCTTGAGGACATCTTGGTACATTATGGATTATTCTCATCAAACTACATAGTTGCCCAGAGGATCAAAATATGTATGTCGGGTAGAAGTTTTTGTTACTAGAGTACAAAAAAAATAGAATCACATCATAAAATATCGGACACCTTTATCAAAAAGGTTATCCGTAATCCCTTAAGCTTGAAAACTTATGAAATAAAATGTAAATAGTTTTTCCATTACATATTAGGCAAATAGGTTTATGAGGAGACGAAAGTATTGGATGAAATTAACGTGCTTCTGATGATAGTATTTTCTGCTCTGTCTGACGAGTCTCCAGGGATTCGGTAGCGCATTATCGCAATAGCAGAATCCACGCAATTCGTTCACAGAATTTGCCTGAAAAGTAAGAGTTCCTTTTTAGCGTGAACAGGCTGCAGGGGTCGTGGTGTAAGCTCCAGTTTCATTAAAGGGCTCAAAACCTCCAGTTGTCTTTATTGCTCAGTGAGTTGAGTTGAACAGTAAAGTTTACCTGTCGACACTCCAGAAAAGAAGTGTTGCCTTGGCTTATACAAATTTTTCAAGATGAACATACGTTCACACGACCAGAAATCTGCTTGCATCTCGATAGCGACTAAGAAATGATGAAAGGTAAATTGGAATGAATGTTTTTATGAAGAACTCTGGCCGTCTTCGAGCCCGGACATTAATCCAATGGATTTTGTTGTGTGGCCTGTATTGGAGCTGTGTGCATTTTTTCTTCGTTTGAGTGGGGCAGACCACAGTCGTGCAGCGCTTTTGAACGCTATTGTGAAAGCTGATGAAAGCTGCCCTGAATTTTAAGCGTTATATGTCAATCTAAGTTTTATTCTAAATTTTTTTACTACGTTTTATTTTTCTATTGTTCGTATTTAGCTAAAAGTTCGTATTTAGCTAAAAATTGCCATGTGCTTGTTCTTTCTGCCAAGTCATCAGCAGTGTCTCCAAAATCCCCTTCATTCAAAATCTGAGTTTTACTGTTCATCTCCGGGAGTGCCGGTTTGGCTGTCGACGAGCTGAGTCAGCTCGCTGTGATTCAAGATGATTCCTACTCAGAGGAAGCGGCCGCAGCGTCTGCGCTCGTCAGGTCCTGAGAGAGGTTTTTCTCAGGCGTTTTTTCAGCGCCACTTCTGGTCGAGGGTTGGGAGAGGGACTCGACTAGCTAGTCACTTTACATTTGTCTCACGTATTTTACTCTGAAAAGACCACCGGTACAGTATTGAACTATTTCGTAAGGTTGCTCTTATCTTCACGATCAAAGCTAGCTGCAGTCTAATCTTAAAAAAAGTTTTGTGAGAGCAACCCCCTCTGCAATGGTGTTCCCCTTTTTTATAGGAAGATAATTTGTCGTGTATGAAGGTTCTCTTACTGAATGTGTTTTTGAGACATTGATTTGTTAGACTCGTTTGCCTATTTCACTCAGGCACTAAACGAGTTATGAATACTCTAAAGCATTTTTTCTATGCGTTTTCAGAAATTACTAGAAGACGCTTCCTGCAATTATGGCGGGACAAATGATGTTCAATTCTTGAGATGCCCTCTTATTTACGGTAACTCTGTCATAAAATAATGTAGTTTTCAGTATCATTGATACGGACTGCCTTATCTGATAGTCTCGCTAAAAGCTTAGGAATACGGACTGAGGAATTTTCTTGTAACTAAATCCTGAAGAGCCCGTTACAAACACGGACCGCATAACAGACGGGCGGACGGACAGAAGGACCAATCAACCAATCGAAAAACCCTGGGCCATTCATTTTAAGATATAACTAATTGCACAAAATTTTCCTCAAACTTAATGTGTTCAATGAGATTTTCATTATAATAAAATAGGAGAAATTACGCGCAAAAAATATGTAATTTATTAATTAACGAGACACCTTACCTTTTATTATATAGTGTCGACCAGTACACACCCTCAAAAAATGACGGGATATTCCATTGTTTACTCTTAAAATGAACTGATTTTCTCATCAAAGCTACTCCAACTTGTGTCCTTTGAAGTCAACTATTCATAAACGAACTATGTTAACCAATATACTGTCATGTCGTATTCTATTAAAATAGAGATTTATGTAGCTTCTTTTAAATCACATTCATTTACGATTTTCAGTATCCTATCTATGACACTGCCGCATTTCAGAGCCACTTGCAGTACTGTTCTCTATGGTGGCCCGTGAAAAGTGTTACAGATCGAAAAAATATTTATATATTAATACGCTTGCACCTACCTACCTACCGTTCCGTCACGCTTCGCCACCTTGCAAGTGAGATTTCAGGTCTCGAGCGAAGTATCCTGTATACGGGTTGCATGTTTTGCTATAAAAAGCCAGTTTTTGCGGCACATTTTCAGTTTCCCTAATAGAGTTCAAACTGCTCGCATCATCAAGAAGAAAATTGCTTTCTAGACCGGACTATCTCTGCCCTGAACCTTTAGCCTGTCCAACACTTGAGAGGGCCACTTCTCATGGGCTCGTTTATCTAAAATTTGTTTATCTATATTTCTGTGAATTTTCACGGGTCCTGCTAGTTTATATATATAAATATACGATGGTCATCATTACAAAACGGGGATTGATAGAAAACAGTGTTAATCAAACGGTAAGTCTAATTTAGAGGATATCTGTACAATTAATCGTCTCTAAAATGAAAGGTCATCCTTACGAGTGTGACATTGATGCATTATTTTTGTTCCGTTAAGTTTCAATTCACTCCGGGAGTACTCCGTTAGAGGCTTGTCTAATTAATTTCATGTCCTTCAATTTTACTTCGATAAAAAATGGGACGTCTTGACTTAGTTCAGGCGGTACAACGGATTTGAAATGATCCGACTCGAAGTAACCAAATTGCTTCCTTAACTTCAACAACAGTTTCTCACATTTGACGCACTTGCAAAAATTTGACCGAGTATCGTAGATCGCTATTGTTGGCCCTGGAACAGTGGTATAATAATCTGAACTTTCGTTTCGCAACAATTTGTGATTGTTATGCATTATTCGTCCCTCAAGTAATGAGTAAGTTTGTAAGTCAGTGTGTATATCTTGACTTAATTTCTAGCAACTGCATTCAATTTGTCGTTACTGTAAAAAATATATGTTGGTCCCAAACGTCGTTTGTACAGGGTAGGCCATAAGTAATGCCCCCTTTTCAAAATTATTATATCTCTAGTTCAGAGCTATTATGGGTCCAGAGGTCCAGAGCTTTTTCGTTGTATCAGTGCTACCGTCGTGAGTAAGGGTACCTTACTTATGGCTCACGCTGCACTTCCAAAAGTTTGAATGCAATGCTGCGGAGAGGCAGAAATTCCCTGCCACGTGTCAGGTCGAGATAAAGCCCCAGACCGTACCGTGAATTACCGCTCACGTCATAGCAGGGACGCATTCCTCTGGACGGCCTCCAGAGCCCCCCTCCCTATGCCTGAGGCGACTGTGGGGGACTTCCAGTGACGCACTCCAACTCCCACCGTCTTAAAGGGGTCCTTTTTTACCGCCAATACAACTTCGGTCCCATTAATCTCCGCCGAGAAAGAAGAAAAGAAGGAGAGCGATCTGTTGTCTTCAGGTTGCATCGCAATTCACGGCTGATGCAAAATCCAGGTCGTTCTTTCACAGAAGTTTCTGTGACTGTGCGATCAGAGGAGGGTTTATTTTAGGGAAAATTATATTTAATCAATGCGTTAATAAGGGAAGCGTGTTAATTTTCAGGCCCATTATTTCACTGTGTAGTATTCCGTCAAATGAGAAGTGAAGACACAAGGACCGTCAAGCTCACCTACTTGATCAGCTGTACAAAGATCACTTCGAGAAATTTCGGAAATAGTATTCTTGCACGGAATTTCACAACAGAAAACGTCACCTCATCCAATTTGACGTTACTCAGAGACTTAGCTGGAAGGTCGCTCTCGAAAAATTCGAGTATAGAAATTAACTCGAATGTCGCTACAGGGAAGATTGCTATAGGAGTTGATTGTTATTTTACTAAAGAGAAAATTACTATGGGAATTCACTGTCATTTTACTACAGAGAATATCACCATAGAAACTGACAATGCTGAATCAATACAGAAAAAATCTTAAATAGGATTGACATTGCTATATCCCTAGGTAGAACATCATGGTTGGAATTGGGATTTCAGAGAAGGTTACTGAAGAGAATGTCAGTACGTAAAATATGAGTATAGACGAATGTCGCTAAAAAGAACGTCATTTAGGCCTGCAGTGAAAGTTTGTCCACAGGAGATCAGTAAAAGGAAATGTTGTGACATTAGAGGACATGTCACCTCCGGGGATAACTGCCCAGTAAGCCACCTACGGAGCAGCCCCAGTTCTAGGACCAGTACAGTGTTGACGGAGTTGCCTGGGCAGGAAAATGAGTTTCAGAATCCAATTATATTCTGTGCACGACGTGTCAGACAGACCAAAGGGGCTGTGCTTCAGGTTGCACGGATCCTTCTTTGCTTCTAATGTCCTGAGTGACGTTGTGCTGGTCCTGGTTTGTGCCGCACCTATCCGTAGTTTTAACGTCTGTTTCGTTGTTAGTTACCAGTTTCGATTTTTTTTATAAGCGTGGATGAGTTGAAAAGCCTGCCTTCATATCGAAGTGGGAGGAAACATCAATGCATCATGTCACTCATGATCCGAATACCTGGAACTTCAAGTCACGTGTATGCTTGATTTAGCAAACGTTTCGTTAGGCCTTTGTATCTAAGCAGTTTTCAAACCATCATATTTTACGTGAATGGGTACTTCTGTAGTTACTACGTTTATATCTAAGAAAGCCGCTTTTGATTGCTTCCTTTCAACAGTGAACGTTAAGACAGACCCAAAGTAAATAAAGTGCATTTCTTGCATCACATACACTAATTATCCGTCCCCGATAGTGTCTCGTTCACTTACATTTACCATCTTTTTTAATTTATATTTTTTGTGTCAACCTGTTTACGAGACTTGCGTGGAAATTTGAGCCCTATTGTGTTGCGTCGTGCATTTTCCGAAGTTCAATGAGAAATGAAAAACACAAAAAATGAAACTTGTAACAAAGTAAAGCTATTCAAAAATAGGGAGAATGATGACCTCAGTATTTTACTGTATCTGAGCCTAAGGTGATCGAAAAATAAGGAAATTACTACTTCAGTATTACGATGGATGCAACGCAAGTTAGTTAGTGAAAATTTTAATTTGGGTTGAAGCCTCCGTGGAAGTAAATGAGACAACAGCTTCACGCGTGAAGCTTCCCCCATGACCAATGCTGGGGCGGTAGGGAACAGAGAATGCTCCTGGGCCTTAGTCAATTGTTTCTTAGATCTGGAAAAGTACGACAAAGCAATTCGTGCTCATTACTATACATATGATTTTGAGTAATGTAAGCAAATTGGAATAATCATAGCCCAAAATTGCTGCCAGAGGTGAGACAATGTTTTCACGTTTGATTCAGTAAAAAGCGGATGCGACGCGGAGTAATTGGGTGTTTCTGTGTTCCGTGATGTCATTGATATGTTTTGTTCCAGATTTAGCATAGGAAGAGAGTAATGGTCTTTTCCATTGTTTTATATTAAGAAATGGTTCGCTTGCCTCCGTTCCAAAAGCACGATCTGTTCATTTTGCTAAAAAAATTCGTTTCAGGTATTTGAAGTTTCAGCGCTTGACTTGAAGCTAGAAATTTAGGCTGCAAATCGAGTGGTGCTTGAAATACATAAGTGTGGCAGGTCTCGAATATCGCCGGAACATTTCCCGAAGCCCTGATGCATTAGGACATCTGAAGTAAATGTTCGCGGTGAAATCAACAGAGGGCAATTTTTTATTTAGTTCTTTGGTATTACTTGAAATCAGTATAACAAATATCAAATATTTACTCCAAAAAATTGTTTTTCATTGAGCACTATGTATTAATGTATATAACCATACATAATTTTCTAATAATTCAGCGGCCAAAGAAGAAATAAAGAGACAGATAGCTACATAAGCAATGAATACAAGTGAAAAGTAACACAGTGATTAGAGAAGAATTATATATTAGTAATATTTGTTAGCGTATATATGCTCCGTACGATGGCCTCAAAGACGCGATTGCTGTCGAGTCTGCCAATTCGTTCATTTTAACAGCTGGAACAATATCGGAACAATTTCTACAGTATCCCAAATTCCTGTTTTAAATTAATTGCTGGCCAACCTCCAGAATTTATGCCATATGATTATCTAACTTGAATTGAATTAGAACTTAGTTAAAGCGGTGTCACACCGTTAAATTTTTGCCGTTTAGCACTCTTTGAGGCAAGGTATCGCTCAGTTGTATCTGCTGAATGTGACGGGGTCACAGGTGTCACAAACACGACCTTCTTCCGAGATCCCAGTGGCCTTGCCGAGCGAGACGATGCACAGTTATGCTTGAATACAATTTTACGGAGGCCCCAGAGCACGTTGTTGCCCGGCTGAGACATAAAGGAATTTGAGAAGCGCTCAGGTACACAGATATCGGCTTGACTTCATCGTAGATGCGAAGAAAATCTAATTTTGTTTCCAGTCATTCTAACTTAGATCACAATGCCACGTCTTCTTCTTCACAATGCCACGACTTTAGATCAGCTGGTACTTTTGGTCTCATTCGCAAGCCAGAGCGAATTTCGGATTTAATTCAGCATATTTGGGCGCAGATTATTTATGTGCATTTCGGTGGTAAAAGGAAAATTTTTGCTCAGCGTTAATGCGAAAGTTTGGTTGAAGTTACTTTCGAAACTTGTGAAGACAAAGTCAAGTACGTTTTTTTCACTCAGTCCTGATGTTAAGAAGTTACCTTTTTACTTCATGAAGACCCTGCTGCATTACAGATTTTTAAATCTTTGTACTGAGCTCTCATAAACTATTTTTCTTTTCTCTTTTCCTTTTTTGTGTTGGAGCTAAGAACAAACGCTCAATGATGTCAAACCTCGCTATCCAGCTCTCACGGTGCGATATCAGCGAGTCGTCTTCTAGAAATGTTTTTCAGCAATATCCCTTCCCGTCGTCATCAAGCGTTGATCTGCATTGCACGATGGGCTTTTGTAGTAAGAAAAGTAAATAGGTTGAGTTTCCTAATTTCCCGACAATCATGCTCTTTCGGAAAACTGTAGAAGTGTGATTTAAGGAGTGACGTTTCTCAAGTGTTACCAGAAAGTTCTGCTGTTCATTCCGTTCTTGCAGTGATTTTTCTTTTATCTATGGCAGTAATGGTCCCGCCATAATTGATGTATCAACCGAGCTTTTTTTCGACTAACCTGATTATAACGCCAGGAAAAACCTCTCCTTTTTATAGCTGTTGCAAAGGACCCAATTCGTCCCTTGGATTGAGAAGTTGAGCAATTGGTCTCCCTCGTCGTATTTTATTGTCAAACATTCCATCTTATTTCCTATGTATATTGATGTAATTTTAATTCGCTGTACACTCAGTTTCTCCGAAATATAGATCATGCACCATGTCTGGCTTCCATTTGTTGGTAATACAACAAACTTGAAAAACTGCAGTATTTTTGTTGCACCTGGTCTGGGCTCGCCGTCTCCTAAAAGAGTGGGGGTGGATTTTGTCTTCGAGGCTTTGTCTTATTTGTTCTTTGCATTTCATACTCCCCCCTCGCAGAATGTTCTCGACGTTCGCTAAATAAATTAAGATTGTTTTTCAGAATGGACGATTTTTCTCGACATCTTCAATATATCTTGGAATTCATTCTATGATAAGTGTTTGTTGGTGTATTTTGGTGATGTGGCTTAATGCTCTACACAAGTTCATGATCAGAACTTTGCAGTAGCACTTTTTTTAAGGCCTCGGACTGTACAAACTCTATACTGAATCGGTATAATCCAGTTCGGATTTTCGTTTCTTAATCTCAGTCCTGTTTATTTATGTTGTAGATCGAATATTTTGTAGATTGTGTATATTTTACATTCAATACTTATCTCTTAATTGTGTGTAGTTATATTCATCTTCATGTATGGTTTTAGTGCACAATACTTTAAGTATGTCTATGTGATCAAATTTACATTATTGCATTTTTCTTATCAGGGCTGTCTCGATGAAACTGACCAATAAAGCTCATACTACACCTTCATTCAGTGATACATATATACGTGTATACTGAGGGAATGTGGACACGTTCTTTCACGTTAAGTACATAGCTATATTAACTCAAATATTTCCTAGGCTTCTATAACGTAAAGGCCCAATTTATTTTGACGTTCATTGTAAACTCTATCAAAAGTCTAAAAGTATATCCTTTCTCACTGAGGCCACCGAGGTTTTTCTCTGAACTTCACCCCTGCAGGAAACAATCACTGTCACAGGATTGTTATCTGTTTCCTAGAACTTGCATTATTTTAATCGTGTTTGTGAACTGCCGAGTGTGCTCGGACTCGCTGTTGTATTGTGCAGTGTCGTTAATCAATGTTCTGCTCCTCGTAACATGCCGCTGTTTTGCAGGTGTCGCTGGACTCGCGCGTGCGCGACATCGTGCACAGAAACATGAGAACGCCGACGCCTCGCAC
Organism: Orchestia grillus; assembly: GCA_014899125.1. Taxonomy (NCBI): domain Eukaryota; kingdom Metazoa; phylum Arthropoda; class Malacostraca; order Amphipoda; family Talitridae; genus Orchestia; species Orchestia grillus. The sequence continues at coordinate 12,127 of VOMN01130591.1, read as the reverse complement.
CTTCGACGAGGCGCAATCACAGATCTACACCTTGATGCATCGGGACTCGTACCCCCGCTTCATCAACTCTTCCAATTATAAAGAACTTGCTCAGTTGACCAGTAATGGCAGTAGCGGCGGCAGAAAGGAAAGCAGTTCTAGAAAGGATAGTGCAACTTAGCTCACCTAAAAATGTGTTCTCGAGTTTCGGCTACATTTATACAAACTTTTCAAATGTTTAACTCATATCGTTGCGTTAAAGAACTCCGCCCTGATTCAGTGCACTCGTCAAGCTTGGGGAGCGGAACTACGCACTCGAGTGCGTTCTGAACTTTACACGCTGGAGCGCGTGGCCGTCCGGCGCACGAACGCGTTTTACAAGGACGGCACAGCGGCACTTCGACAGCGCACTTGAACGCGTTCTTACCGCCCCTATTTTGACACACTGTTGAGAGAAAGACCTTCGGCATGATGAACAATCGTATGATGAACTGCTCTATTGGTGTATTCAGCAACGGATAGCAGCATTGAAAATTTTATTGCTAGAACTAGATGTTGATTTTATTTTCTACTGTATGATAATTTCCTACTTTGTTTCTGAGAGAGATTTATTTTGTTGATTATTTCACGCATTACTTTAATGCCACTTCATTTTCCGTTGCCTAGTCAGTGACCTGATCTTATCTAGAATTTAGCAGAAGTTCTCGTACATTTGTGGTCTGATCAGATTGGCATTTCAAGACCCGGCTGTCGGTTGTAATGCATTTATTAAGTTAACTTTGATTACTTGGTAATGTTTCTCTTCAACTGTTGAAAGGCGGTTTTGCTTAATGTGTATACTTTATTTCTAATTGTGTGGAGAAGTGGCGTGGGTGTGCGGTGGTGCGGTTGACCCTCTGCTCGATACGGCGGTGATGGCCCTGCACAAGCGAGCTAAACTTGATAAAAAGCACTGCCCTGGGTGCGTCCCCTCACAGACGAAGGATCTTGGCTGCTCTCTGAACTCTGCCTTCGGGATTGAGTCATCCCACGTTCATGAAAAAGATACCTAGTGTTTGATAGCTTTATGAAATGTACGATAGGCTCTAATGTTGGATACCTTAATCAAGAAGCAGCTAATTCTGATGCAGCCAAACTCCTTCCACTCTATGTGCGCAGCGACGTATTCGCTCTCTCTCTTTCTCTTTGTCTTTTTATTATAGTTATATTTATAATTATGATTATCTTTATGACTGTTAGGTAATAGTCAAGGCGAAAATCTACTTAGGTTCATTTTATGCAGTATTGGTTCTGTTGCAAAGAATTATTAGCGAGTAGTTCCGTGGTGTTAACCCTTGAGACCTTTTGCGTCAGTATTAGAGTCCTCGTTCTCACGCGCAGAACCCGGCCGCTCACACACCCCAACCTGTTTAGCTTACTTACTGAAGGGCAATTTTTCGGTCGAAAACATTATTAGAACCTGAGCTGATTCGAAAGAAATAGAGAGTTCGCTCTGCCTTTAAAGTGAAATCTACTCAAGGCGAGTCGGTATTATTTTTTTCGAATATAGCGCCTGCGCTAGTCATGTTGATCCTGAAAAGCTCATCGCCCATAGTATGTAATATACTGGTCCACTTGTGTGTGCGTAATTTCATTCAGAAATGACGTACTGTCTCGTCCTAGAGGTGCGTCAAACTTGTCACGCTCACTTCTGGTCGCCGTTTGGAGCGACATGACCAAATGTCGATTTCCTGCGCATGAGACAAGTCATGCGTCATTTCAAAATGAACTCACGGATCCTATGTGTGCAACCCATTGATGTTTATTAGCATTTCCTGAACATTTATTCAGATATCTACCATTGATGTTGACCTATCTAAGGAAAGTTAGAGTTTAACACACATAGGTATTTAATATGAATGAGACTCTGAAGCAGAGTTTTAAGTATGAGTGCGTCATGTTCCTTAGATACTCAGGAGCTGGAGGAGACGGAAATTTCGTCAAAGAACCTCCTCTCCAGTAACTAGTCAGAATAGTAAACTTTCATGACGAGCGTATTTTTCTAAGGCTATTTCTATACCACTCGAATAACGAGCCTAACGTTATAAACTCCACCTGTCTAAACGTTTGGTTTCGTCTAATCCCTGCTGCTTTCAGAATTACTTATGTTCATTATTGTTTCCCTCTAGGCTGTTGTATGCACTCAGATCGGCCGCAAGTAATTATTTCCTAATCCTACGTGCCTCTTTGGACGTGCTGACTCCAGCTGCTCACCTCCCTTCGCAATTAGACTCTTGACTACCTACGTTTTGGCCAGCCATATGCCCGCGCACTGAATCTTAGATGTAACCTAAATATTTTGCTCACAAACTACTTCCGTTCGAAACTATGAATACATCCCAAGAATACTGTGTCGTAGTTATTTTAACTGTGCCCGCCATATTTCATGAAGCGGTCCTTTCAAGTTCTCTGGATTCAAAATCTAAGAATTCTAACTCGATAAAAACAGAAAGCATGAATGGAGATTGAATTCTTGAATCTCATTTTTCCCTGACGTTTATTATGCTGGTCAATGATATTAATTCTTGTTTGAATTCTGGCTTTATCTATATTTAATCATGAACACCAAATGATTTACTTTAGTGTCTTCAAAACATTCGAGAAGATTACTTTTGAGTCTATTAGGTAGAGCTGATAACGAGCAGTTGAGTGTCGTAGGTTGGGAGCGCGAGATGACCGAACCTAAAGAGCTCAATCGAGCGAGCGTCTGAGTGTCCCAGCGCTCGTGGATTGGGGGCAGGAGTGCAAGAGAACTTGCTCCTGGGAGCGCAGCACCTGCATCACGTTCTGGCTCATATCTGCAGGGCTTTACTTCTTCGATCAACTCCCATTAAAATCAACTGCCAGTTGTACTGATTGATCACTTATTGCTGTTTTCAAAATTTTAGCTTTTGGCGAGCTTTTCCGTCTGTATAAATTTATAAGCCCTTCGAACACGGATAAAAAATATTTCATAGGTTTTATGTTATGAATTTAATTTATATTCTGAAGTGTTGGTGAATGATTTCACACATCTGATTTCAACGACTGCGGCTAGTGCGCTCCGTTAATCACTGATAGCTCTTAATCTATTGTCGTCAAGATTAATCATAACATAAGTTAGTCTCTTGTGAATAAGTTTGTTGTCATGACCCTATTATTCATTTTTAATCTGTACGAATAGGTTTTCAAAAACCTTAATGATTACACTATTTAGAAAATCGCTGTTGAACAAAGATTCTTAAATATACCGCAGTAAGAATTTAATTAACAATTTTTTCCAGATCTCTGTAACTCGGGAACATTCGTATCGCAATTTTAAGTCGAAACCGAAAGATTAGTGAAAGAACATGAGTCTGTAGTGGATCCAGCCGAGGCGTCGCTGGACAACGAGGCCATCAGCTAATGAATACGTTGTGTAATGTGAATATTTTTACTTGTTATTGTTTGCAGTGCCTCGCCTTGTAACATCTTGGCTAGTGGGAGTTTGCGATCAAAAATTGGATGTTCCAGTTGAGAAACATATTATTCTAATTCTCGTTACAGATTCAAGGTTTTCCATCAAAAGCTGATGATGAAAAATTGGTATTTTGTGGGCATCGATCAGTATAGTATTTCCGTTACTATTGCGATGGTAAGTTAGCTTCTCAGCAGAGAGATACAAGTCATAAGCTCTAGTACTAGATGACTTGTTAGCGCTCTTGAGTTCTGCTTTCGAGCTTGAAGAATTGTTGTCTCATTCGAAAATGTTAGGCTTATGAAAGTTACCAATAGTATTACCTTTTTTGCAAAAGAGTTAAGTACAAATGTGGATAAACAATAGCGTTTAACTACTGCAAATAAGACCGCTACAAAAGATGAGGTATCGCTTTCTTAATTTGGGACGGTCGGTATGTTTCATTATTGCTCAAGGCATCATCTTTGTAGTGTCGATTTTCGAGTCAGTTCGTATCTTACGTACTAGGTATTTCTTAGCTTCTCTTCGAGCTTCACGAGTTTCTACACTTTGAGTTTGAGATGCTTTTCATCTGATGCAGCTAACACTTGTTTTGACTGAGAAATGTTTTGATAGCCCTACTTAATTTTCAGTCTTTCTAGGTACCTATGAGGACTAAGATACGATCTCACGCTTGATTCATTTTCATTCACTTACTAATCAAATCCTTTCCATTGAATTTATCCGCTTCATTTCCAGTCATTCTATGCGGATAAAGTGTGCACTTCTGTAACTTAGCTACGCACGTTTTAGTGAATTTTTTTCGATTAGATTTACGGTCTGTCCGTTGCTTTTCTTACTTCAGAAGTATGTAGTCAAAATTTATCCTTTCTATGTCTTTTCTTTTATTTCTGTTCTATGGGCACATAGTTGAGAAAATTATTCTACTCAAATGATCAGCGATATCGACCTTTGAACGGAAACAATGAAGAAAGCGATTGAAAATCTCTAACGATATTAAACGGACTAAGAAGCAAAAGCTTCCCAAACCCGAAATTCAACTTTTCGTTTCACTTTTTATGTAAAACAAAAACATGCTTGACTATGACGACAAAATCAAGTTAAAGCAAGGTCCTTAGTGCTTCGCTGACTACACGAACTCACTAGAAATAACTTGTCCAGACACGCACAGGACATGCACGGACGATTCTCTTCCATTTTAATACGGCATTCGTTTAAGCAGACGACATGTTCCCATGAAAGAAAAGGATTCCTGGAACTCAGCCTTCGTTCAAGTTGACAACCCTCGCTGATGCGTAAGCCTAAAGCCGTATGTCGCTACTCCGAGCTCACACTTTTAAAAGGATGCTCATGGTTGTGTTTTTTGTGCAGATGTTCAGTAGAAGAAGCGATCACAAATCTAGCGTTCCATTTTAGAAGCGTAACGATGGAAGCATTGACTCTCTTCAATGTGTTCAAAAATGCTCTTCAGGAAGACCTCTATCGCATTCGTAAGACGTCACAATGACTGACTACTTAAACCGAGAGTACAAAAAAATGACTGCGTCACTGATTAAGCTTCGATAGAACTACATTTTCCCATGCATAGGTTTTGTTTAGAGTTTTGGGACAAATTGCAACCTACTGTATTTTATTTTAAAAATTTGGCCTCCTAGAGCATTGTACCAAAAACATGACCTATCTCAAATTGCTCCTAATGCTTATTGTTTGTAGTATTGTTTTATAATCTCGTTTCTCTAACCACTCCTAACTTACGTCAACTACAAAGGTACTTGTGACGGTCACTCCTCATCCCACCATAGCTTTTCATACGTCTGGAATGAAGCAACGGTCGACTGCTGTAGAATTGCGATGCAACTTTTATACACAATTAATCTTAACGAGCGTGCTTCGTCTACATGAATCCCACTATTCTTTCGTATCTTCTTCACTCTGTTCTTTAAAATTTATCCCCACACCTCCATAGAATTTACGAGCTCTCGTAGACAAGTGTTGTGAGGTTGCCGGTGTTCGTTGGTGATTTCATATACTCAGACTTCCTCAGAGGGATCTATCTCTTGCTAACCAGTTTACTACCAACTAAGCTTGCTGTTGGAGACTGTCGAAGACTCTGTTGTAATGCTAAGTAATTCTGGTTTCTGAATAGTTTCTGCCTCACACTAGGACGAGGTTCGAACCGACTTAATACACGCCTGTGTACTCTGTACTATGTAAGCATTTAGGACAAAAAATTAATCATCAACTGTTTTCGAGATCGTTATACGTACTACGCTCATCAATCGGTTTTCAAAGATGTGACCAAAATTTAGGTTAAATGCAAGTACTGACCAAACATCAGTTTTCACATTCAAAGCAGGCGAGGTATAGACTTGTTTCTTAGTTGTTCCCCGGTGATGAGTCGAAAGCAAGACGTCTCGGAATAGCAAAATGGTGCTATTGCATTTGGTCGGGCTAAGGGACATCCAGTGCAGAAAGTGGTGCTTTTCGCTAGTATTCCATGCCCCTTTGTCATGCAGGTCTACCAACAATGGAAACAATCTGGTGCATACAGCAATTCAAGGCAAAATTCTGACCGGAAGAAAATTTTAACTGGGACCACCGTCGTGTGTCCCGAATTGCTCACCGGAATCGCATTGCCTGCAGTATTTCCAAGGATGGAATTACTGCGAAACGTCAATGATGGTCCTTTTCCTTCTGTTTCTGTATACTAGTAGGCTCACCACTGCGGAGAATTGCTTTAGAATGTACTCTGTAATGCGTAGCTATACCATGTACTCTACCATGTATTTAAACTATGAAGTACATCGTACTGTGCATCGTATTATGTTCAAAAATTCATTCTCTTGTTTGCTGTCTTTTCTACATGCTTCCTACTAATTTTGAAAAAAAATCAAACGGCTACGTAGGTTAAATTCTATTGAATATAGCATCAAAATCTTGAAGTTTTGTATAAAAGTTGCGACTCAAATGTATTTGTGTTTCAACATGACTAATGCCATGATCTGTTTTTTACTGTATTGGCTATTGATTTTTTTATTATAGAGACATTCAGAAGACTTGTCATGCCTTTACTTTATACGAAGAACGTTTGCATCTATCGATTAATGTGTAGCAGAACTAGCGTCAAAATGTTCAGTTGTCTAAAATAAACTTTCATATGAATACCTGTAAGAGTACACTAATTTTTTTGTATGAATCATGGAGAGTAAAAGAGAAAACGCGGACACCTACATTTACAGTCTCTAATTGATTCAAAGAGAATAACCTAAAACAGAATGAAGCGCTAGATCTGTGATCGTTTTCTCTAATGAATATGTCCAAAAAATACAAAACTATATGCGTCCTTTTAACAGTGTGAATTCGGAGCAGCGACTTACAGCCTTAGGCTTAGGCATAAATTTGAGCAAGGCCTGCTAACCTGAACGACGGCTGAGTTCCAGGAATCTTTTTCTTTTTGTGTAAACGTGCGTTCCTTTAGACTAGTGTCATACTAAAAAGGGTGGTGATGAGGAATATGGGTACACACACATTTGCAGTCTCTAAGAAATTTAGACTGAATAACATTGTAAAAATTGTTTATTACGAATAATTTATGGAAGGTGTGTCATAGATCTGTATGGTATCCATGAATCTTCGCATAAAATCATCGAAAACAAAGTAAATACTGCTGTCAAGTACTACCATTACGAATGCGTTCACACGTAGTAACAGAGCACTGAAAATGATTCCACTGTATTCCTTCTGGGATCAAAAGAAGATGCCATGAAATCCCACTTGTACACTGCAAACTACGATTTGGCCTCACTTAAGACATTTCTGCCAATGCAATGGAAAATATACAAAACACGTTCTGACTGTCAGGCAGAGTTTACCGTAGATCACTTCTTGCCAGTTGGTCCTCATTTTTTCGAGTCAGATGTTTCTGCCTAAGCACACAGAAGTCCACAGAATAACATCTAAAGCGTGTAATTATTTTATAAATGAAGTACTGTAACAAAGTATTCGTAACAATGTTTGGATATGAACGAACGCCTCATCTACTCTTACTCTGATGTCTCATTGTGAGAGCTCATTTCTCCTTCCATCATTATGCTAACGTACATAGGAAAATGACACCAAATCCCCGTTTACTTTTTCATCTTTTTTTATTTTCCTTGGTGATTTTCCTACAATACTTATATCGTAAAATAAAATGCAGCACGAAATGATCAATGTGAGTCGAAGTGTTGTGTGTACAATGAAGGTACACGCACATAAGAATAGAAGTAGATTGTAAAATTTCAATTCTTAGAAATATAGACTTGGAAGATATCAGAGTACGTGGCAACGCATTAGCGCATTACATATAAATATAGGGAACGATGCATTGAAATACTATCACATTTTTTCAACGAAGTGAAGTATTTCTAGTATACCTTATTGATATATCATTCATCGCACTCGCTGTATTCGTGTTTAAAAATTAACTCTTGAATTTTGCCTTAGCTCACTGTAAGTTTAATAGAGAAATCTACATTTGGGAAGCGATGTAATTGTTTCGAGGAGTCAGTCGTACGCTGTAAAAGTCGTCATCGGACCCTTGTCGTGACATGCCGTATCCAGGTACGGTTTCATTCTCGGAAATAAACCACTAGATTTCTTTAACTTTAAATGAGAATTGTTTGCGTAATGTGAGGCATTGATGAATGAAACGTCTCCGCCTGAAGCCTGTTCATGATTTGTCCGTTCCCGAACACGGCTCGAGAAATGTTTGATTCCATCAAGTTACGCTAACCGACAATTGTCCCCATAATGTTCAAAATATATTCATTATAAACATGAAGTACATGTCGATGCAAAGTATGCCATGCAGTTGTGAGCTAATTGGCTATTAATGAGTAGTTATTCTACTTGTCTTAACTCTCACTATTGATGAAGTTGCTTCATCGACAATATTTTCTCTTTTTGAACACATTAGTACTTAAATTAATATGACCTAAAATTTTGAAAGTTGTTATAGAAAACTTTAAAACTCTGTGTCAAACTTGTTATTTAGTAATCGACTGCCATTATTTTCGGGTTGAAATCCTCTATTATTCCGTACAGATCTGTTCTTTGAGTTGTGTAAACTTCGTCGTGAATCTATCAGGTTATAGGCCATGTGCATGTATATAGTTATGGACTGTCGTGCCATATCTCTCCTTTAGTAACCTGTACATATATGTGAATAGTAAATATCTCCTGGTTAACTTTCGTAACCTCATTGTTAGTGTTCCACAGACTTGCGGTCACCGGACTGCTCAGCATCTTCCACCGACATCTGCGTAGCGTGTCACGTTTGAAATGAACTACGTCCCAGTGCTGTCCCTCAAATTATTCGTGTGCTACGTCATCGACCGCCGTTGCGCTGTTTTTTGAAAAGAAATGCAGAAGTGCATCAAGCTGTTTCCCGACGTGTGATATTTTCCATACTTGAATATATGTTCCTAAATTTTTCTCTATTTCTTTTCTGTTATCCATCTGAATGTAAGATTCGGTAGTACTTTGGTGCCGTATGAGCTGTGCTTTTTAACATCATCACAGGTTAAATGTAAGCCCTAAGAATCTGGCGTGGATTGTTATTTATTTATTTTCTTCTTTCTCGTTCACTACAAAACTTCTAAATTAGGCTGCCAGCGTGCTAGTATTCGTCTCTCTCTTTCTTCGCATTTTGTCTTGGTGAAGTTGACTTCAGAAGCTATCGCGTCATCTTCGCTTTATAATCTTTCAAAATGACGCAGAGTACGGATCTTTGACGGGATCTCTGAGTAAAATGTACTCGTGCTCGGCGATGCAACTCGTGAATTTGTCGGGGTGGTCCTGCAGATGTTGCGTGCGTGACAGGCACGGCAAAGTGACGCGGCCTCATGCGTGTGTGCAACGGAAGTGATTGCTTCACTTAGGTGGATCGTATGATCTCTAATTTTAAATTTTATACACCTTTCGTAGAGAAAGCTAATGTTTTAGCTAATTTATTTTTTAAATCATTCTTTCTCTTGTTTCATTGCAGTGATCGTTTAAAGTTACAGTTTGTATGAACGTCATTGTTCAAATGGTTACACTGATTGCAAGTCTCGTAGAAACATTTTCGGTCTATACGTTGTGCCAATGGTTGCAGATGATGATCTTCTTGTTTTTATTTAGTAATTTTACACTTTTCAGTTAAATTTTTTCTCTCAATTTAGCGTTTCAATGCATCTAAATAAATAGGTCTCCTATGATTACGCTTAAAAAACGCGAAGCTCACCTCAATTCATCACGCGCGATTTGCTGTCGCTCTGAGCACTTCTGCACATGCAGTAATCTTTCTTTCCAGTCAAGTATAACTTCTTACTAACTGACTAATTCCCATCGTCAAATCAAGTTTTCATACGTGTAATTTTATATTCGTGTGTAGCCCAAAAGTAAAGTGCTTCTATTGGTACTCTTTCGAATTAAATTGATGTTCTAATGACTGCACCGCAAGGTTTCAATGAGCAAAAGCTGAGATAGATTATGCAACGACTCCAATTACTGAATATTTTCAATGTAACACCATTCGCTCACCAGTTGGTTTGCGTGTGTAAATGTCATATTATCATTTCCCCCATGAACAATTTTATCCATCGCTTGTAATTTTGAGTTTGTTGTCAGGTAAACCATGCATTCACATAGCGACGGGTATCTGTTTGGTATGTCTTGTATTGGTCGTGAATAAGTGTTGTTTACAATCAATTATGAACACGCACAAATTTCCCGTGCAATCGTGAATAAAAATCAAAGATTGGTTCTTGTACGTACCACATTTGTAGCGGGTGGCCATGTTGCTCGTCATAGTTTGGGTATTGAATGTGTTTGTATGTTTTAATCCTCTGCATCTCTCATGTTTGTTTTTTGCAGAACAGCCTGTAGCTTACGTAAATTGTAACCCCATTCCCGGCATTTTTGTGTCTTGATGCCTATATAATTTTTCTATCTGTTTTGCTATTGATTTTATCATACGAGTATTTTGTCACCGTGGTTTCAGTTCCATTTTAATTTTTGCACTGTTTTGAAACTTTGCCGTGCATTTGTTGCCTAGAATAAAAAGTTGTATTTTTCCCATTTTCTATAGTTAGTATGAAGTGTTGGTGTTAGTTGAACGCGCTTAATTTCTGTGTTCATGTTTCTTATGTTCCTCATAATGACGGCGTTGTAACATCCTGTTGTCAGTTCTAGCGAATTTGAGACTAATGAGCATGCATTTTATTGAGGAATATCTGCGTACACAAATAGATTATTTATGGTGTTCGTGATTGCATTGTACTGTATGATGGATGCATCTTAATGTGTTCTCGATTAACTGGTCATTAGTTGACGCATCGCCATACCAGAGTTTTCTCATTCTCGCCATTATCATACGAAAGTAGAATATTGTTGTACTTTATCATAAACCACAAAGTCTTCAAGAGTAAATGATATTAAACTGCCTAGTCTTTGCTCCTTTCAAGGAATACTTGGCTGGTAGCCAGAATACACAAGTACGGTGGTATAAGTAGTGCGAGTATGTATGTCATTTCTAGGTACGCCACTCAAAGGAGTGAAGAATGGGGGAAGTAGAATTACCAGCTGAAGCTACACACAGTTTTTAACTTCAATTTAAAATTTATCAATTCCAAATATTCGTGTTTTGACATTGATCCCAATATTCATTTTTCATAAATTACGCATCAGTTTGAAACTTACATAAATTCTGCATTTTCCTTTCACGCTCGAATTAATACGCTCGTCCGTCTGTGGAAAACATTCAAGTTTAGTTTTTGCATCTGACACTATATGTTCGTTTTGAAAGCGTTCGCTAACAAGTTCTATAGTTCTTTAAGCAAAAGATTTGTTATATCGGTCTCGCAGAGTTTCAACATGTGTTCAACGAGTATGGTCCTATTAAAAGACTTTCAAAAAGTATGAAACGACGAAATATTTCATGTATTAGATTATGATATTTTCAATAAATTGAACCATGAAACTGTCTGTTAACTTTTTTGCAACATAAATTCATACATTTTTGCAACCTAAAATCATTTTTGTGAAAACCAGTGACAAAAGATATGGGAACCAAATTTAGTTATACAGACAGCTGCACATTCTACCCAGAACCCAAAGTTCTTAAACTAAAGAGGGTGTACAGACACATTTTGTCATATGACTTTTTTTTCTATGTTTAATCCAGAGCTTTAGTTTTGAAACCAATCTATTTATACAAGTAAAAACACATGAGATCCTACTAGAGATCACCCCTTTTTCATCACTTGTGGATGTTTTTCTTAATCACCTAATAAATTCAATATTTATTGTCTTATGAAATTAAGCTAAGAAATATACTATCGTACCTTTTCCTTTAATTTTGGTCCATGGCAGGTTGTGCTTGAAATAGTTATATTTCAACTCTACATGCGTAAAATTGATTGTTACGGTTCATAGTACATCGTAGAAACACTCGTTAAGAAGTTCTGCTCAAGAAGTCTACCTCTGAAAAAATTTACAAGCCGCAGAGAACAACTTACAGTAGCTCTGCATCGTTTTTTGTAAACTTCGCCATTGGTCAGTGGAGCACCTCGCGGCCAAAGCTGTTCTCGAAAATTTACCAGAAATATTTAAAAACATTTATTTACCACAAGTAATTTACATCAGATACAA
>VOMN01130586.1:0-10902 GCA_014899125.1 Orchestia grillus | reverse complement strand
CATCAAACGGCAGAGGAAAACGGTCTCATTCAACAGCTCGCGGATCTGAGCAGGCACACCATGCACATAAAGCGGCGGCACTCCACTGTGGCCTAGGCGTGAAGGCCCAAACATTTCTAAGATATCTAAGGTATCTAAGATGTGTGAGTATGTTGCGTGTGTTCATCGAAAAGTGTTGTAAATGCTCAATTTAACTCTTTGAGCTAAGACTCGTTGAGACTCGTCTATCGAATCTCACTAACGGAACAGAGCAGTTATCCTTTATTAATTTTGAACGATCTTGAACACACTACTACACACCAAAGTTCTTCCGAATTAGGTCGTACTAGGTAAATGACCTGGAAGTTGATACTTAGCTCAAAACGCGGGAGTGACGTCGATAGGCTCGGATTACCGAGGGCCAGATAAGGCCTATGTTTAATAAGTGGGAAAGAATATCAATAGAAATAACAATAAAAAGTTTCATTTGATTCTGAATACTCGTAAATTGTGCGGTGACATATTATAGTTCTCAACTCTGAAGATCGATTTCAAATTAGTTTTTTACGGCAAAGTTTCCGAGGCTTTAAGTTGATTCAAATATGTTTTTAGGCTAAGGAAAATCGCCTCATAATATTCATTTGATGTGAGCGTCACATCCTCCTTACGGACTCCAATGATGCCTTCCTCGCACTAACTGCTTCCTCCCCAAGCAATGCTCTACAGCCCCACCAAAAGTTCCTTTGACTCTTCAGTGCCCAACACTGGTCAAAGTCTCACCGGTAGCGTGATTCCCACATCTAGGGTTCGACGAGGACAACGTCTAATTAGAAGTCACAATTCTTTTTTATTCTATAAATTTTCCTCATTGTTCCATGATGCACCTTCTGTAGACTTGCTTAGATAATCCTATTCAATAAAATCATTCTTATCTAAAGGAAACAATTCTGGTACACTTACTTCTCACGTAATCTAACGCAATTCAAGAGGGAAGTTCAGTAACCGTTCAAAATTAACTTATCGCTAACATGTGAGGGCCGCCATCATTAAGCTAATGTCAACGTTGATGTTCCCATATCGCTGAGGCTTGCATCGGCTCTCGACGGTATGCTCGTATCAGGTTTTTCGAGACGGCAATAGGTGCGGGTGTTCAGGTGTTCAGGGTCTTCACGGGGAGGAAAACTTAGCTCGTTTGTGGAGCTTTACTGAGAGAGTCTGTCGAAATATACGGTAGCATGGCTTTAGAACTCATGGCCGCTGGCGAATAAATTTCTGTGCAAGTGCCTGAAGTCACTCCATAGGAATTTTCACTTGAAGTTCAATATTTTTGGCACCGCCTTTTTTCGGTGGTGAGATTTTTTTTATGTAGAAATACATCATGACGCACCAGCAATTATCTATCGAGTAACCTTATAAGTACCAATCTGCTAAGCAACGATTTCTGTATGTACATGTAACGATGTAACCGTAGCAGACTGACAACTTTTGGCGTTCCTCATGATGGTCTGGATTTCCGTAAACTCCCTACATTCTGTAGTTGGAATCAGCAATCCGTTTCCACATAGTAGTTTGCAACAATTTCTTCGGCACTTATTACGATATTCATAACAGAGCAGCTGCAAACGACCTCAGCGTGTGCCACGTTCGACATTGGCCATGAATTTTTTAGCATAGCTCAATAGGTATCGTCAAAGCTCAATATTGATTGCTCACTTGTGTGACTTCATGACACGTCACAAAGATGGAGGTCTGTGTGAAGTAGTTCTTACACTACTCACCAACATGTGTCACTAGCATTTTATAACGAGTGCGTATAAGCAGAGTTTATCAGTAGAGTATATCAATAGAGCGCACTAGTAGAGGGTATCAGTAGAGTAGGTCAGGAGTGCATTAGCAAAGTACATCACCAGAGCACATCAACAGAGCTAATCAGTAGGGTATATCAGGAGAGCGCATCCGTAGACTTTATCGGCAGAGTATATCAACAGCGCGTATCAGAAGAGTGTAGCAGAAGTGTATCATTAGAGTGTAATAGTACATTGAAGCATGGGAATTTAGTAGTACAGAGCTTCATTGGAGCACATTGACTACTCTACTGATAGGAGTAGAGTGTAGGCTATACCTTTTACTGCTACCCTGTGTACCATTAGAGAGCATCAGGATTCTATAGCCATGGCGTGTAAGAGAAGACCGTAGCAGCGGAGTGCAGTAGGTTGTATCTGTAGATATCACCGACACTGCTTTGGCCAAGTTAATGCCTAGCTGTGGCAGCTGAAGCGCTTCAGGGGTGGTACTCAAACTACGTATAGAAGTGCTCAGCAAGGTAGACATTACATTGCACAACGGCGAAGAAGTACTTTTTAAAATTATAAATAAAAATTAATTCAAATTATTCCCGTAATATGTAAAAATTGTTTCGTGGTGTTTACACATAGAAAACTAATTAATTTACCGTAAAAATCTGGAAGCATTACTTTCATGCAATTTGCACAACTACCAGCAACCTTCAACTCACCAAACCACTACCATCGGAATTTTGTTCTGATATATCTTTAGTAATTCTCGGAAGAGAAATGGTATCCGAACTTTATATTACGGTGGGTTCAAGGGTGCACTCCCAGTAACAATTGGTTTTCAAAAGTCTTTCGAAGTAAAGTACGAGTATGAGGAGCCGGACTTGCTTCAAAAAGAACGAAACAATTTTATAGGTTTTTGCAATCTGTGTTGGACAACGCAAGTTTCTGGTCTGAACAATTCGGTAAGTCGTCGAATTTCAGCAGTACAGTCTCTCTCCCTCCCCTAAAAAATTACTTGCTCTTTTGAGAGCAGTATTTTAAGAGTTAAGAGTTACCTTGTGTGCTGCAGTTTAAGAGCTACACTCTGAGTGTTGCGTTGTTTTCGAGGATAGTCAGAATTTATCCTTCAGTCCAAGATTTAAATGTCCTTCCTGAATTATTTGTATTTCAGAAATATGTGGTATTGTAGTGGGCTTTATTATTAAGAGAGCGAATGAAAAAATAGAAGATCGTTTATTTCACAGTAGGTCTCACACATTTTTCTAATTTCAATACGGCAATAAAATTGAATATTGAAATTATGTCAAAAATGTGACTTTCAGTTTACTTGCCGATTGCTCAGTGTGATGTGATGATAAACGTTAAGACTTAAATTGACATAACTTGTTCAAAATTGAACTCGTACTGCCTCGTGCAGTCTCAGTTTAATTTTTCGTTCCACTTTTTGGCAACCCTTGAACGCATGGCGCTGGTAATGCACTCCGCGCTAAGACAATTACAGTGTGTTATACTATTGCGTTTGTGCTGTTATAGATATTCGACTACTATCTTAAACTTACTGTTTGATGTACATCTAGAGCTTGTTCCTAAAGAAAATGTTTATGATGTCAGAGATAATTGTTATTATATCATTCGAAATCATTCTTTACTTATTTGTATATACTTCAAGTTACTTTCATTGCAGAAACGCATCATCAACTTATAAATTATAAATACTCAGATGTACGTATGAAGAAAATATGCCATTTAAAAATTCAAAAAATAATCATCACCTGCTAATTTGGTCGCATAATTTACAACTATTATGAGTGGTCTATAAGAATTCCCTCTAAAGTCCTATTATTTTCAAGTAAGTGAATAATTTCACTTAATATATTTCATAATTGTGCTATACACTATTTTAGAAATAGTTAACTTTCATTTCTTAACTCATACACATACAAATGCAAAGTTTTTATTTTCGTAAAATTACGATATTCTGAAAAAGGCAACAGATGAAGATTTCATGCCATTCATTTCAGAAATTTGAAGTTTTTTGTGTATAGAATCAGGCCTAACAAAGGAAACTACAGAATTAAAGAAATTCATTCCTTCGTGTGACTTACGTGTTCAAAATGAATGGAATAAGTTAGCATCGTAATATAAGAGGAGTTAGTTCTGTTATAAGTAGTCTTCATCTATGAAAATCCTGCACAAAGACTCCACAAACAGTATTATTTCTTAAGATATTTAAAGCTAGCATCAATGAAAAGCACAAAAAAATATTTTTTCATTGGAGGAACAATGCTTTCATGCACATCGTTGTGACTCTTCAGGACACTTGTTTTGATTATGAACAAAACTTCACAATGGATTCCTCAGTTTTCATGGGGTAACTTTCTTAAAAGCATATAATAAAAAAAAATAAGTGTTATTGATTTTAACACGGTTTACCGTAGGGTTTTTAATGCCCTACAACTACTGGTGTGGTGGGAGATGTGAGGAATGTGTGGTTCAAAGTTCCTTTTCAAAAGGAAGTACTCCGCAGTCATGTGAAAATGCCTTTCTGAGCCGAGTATCGAACCCGAACGAGACCACCACTATGCCACGGAGCCCACGGCCCATAAAGCAACAGCTCGGGAGTCGGTAACGTTTTAAAACTTCTCAAAGGTTTCCTACTCGACGAGATCGAATTTTCATGCATAAATTCGCACATTTAATTCACCCGAGCTTCGTTCGCTTGGCTCAAGCTCTTGCCAGAACTCGGCTGTCCTCTTTTTTGTCAGAGCTCATTTCTTTTTCTTTGTGCTCTTGGCAAGGTTGTGGTGCTTGCTTAGAGGCACCGCGCTTGGCAGACTTGGAGGAAATTGACGAGGAGTTGTGGGAAATGAAAATGATGAATAGCAGGAAGAAGAAGGGGTCCGCCTAAATTCAGCGGGGAGGCGTACATCGCTACGTATTTGTTCTCCAACACATTAAATGTAATACATATTTTGTGTGTTGTGCTTACGGACCATGTTGTGCCACGTAACCTCGTCTCTATTTATTCCACGACATCACAGACTTCAAGTAGGAATGTTATCTTATACACTGAACGAACACAATGGCAAAACTAGTGAATGATTAGTTTTTGAAAATTAATCGTATTAGAATTCGGCTATAGTGAGCATCGGGTAGGGTGTAAATATGGATAATGAATATTGTAATGCTTACAATCTTATATAGCTATAAAAAGCATCTCAAGTAATTCGTACGATTCGCTTCGAAATTCCCAGAAACATAGTTTTTTTATCACATTTTCACAAAAACACATACAAGCTACGAAAGAGATTGCCTCTATTTGAATAAAATTTTGCTTTCTGTGTGGTCCTTATCTCCAAGTTTTTCGCGTGAGGGTACAACAGCAAGCAAGGGAGCGGCAATTGAGCAGCCAAACCACCACATCCTATCCTCATAGGAGCACAAGTCACACTGACCGGTCTCTGGGTCTCTGCCGTGCCTGCCAAGCCTGCTGCCTGCTGTGGCACTGACGACCGGGCGAGGGGAGCCGTCTGGTAGCATGGGTGTGTCGGAGAGAGAGGGTAACTCAGCTGTTCGGACACCGCGGCAGTGTTCCGTAGAGTTCCGATTCAGTAACTGTACATGAAAAAAGTGAGATTTATTCAAGCACGCTCGATAAGAGTTTCAAGAGCAGGCAGACGACTGACATTTACAAAGACATTATTTTGCTTAACGAGGGTTTTTGTACTCATGTTTGAAGCACCTTTAGCTGCCAAAAATATATCAATTCACTTAGTGAGCGTAAAAAATACTATCCTGATCCAATTTGTTTCGTTGATTTCAAATTTCCATTGAGAATACCATTCGAACATTATGAAACATCAGCGGGAAATCCATGAAAACACACAACGCGTCCCAAACGCATTCACTGTGGCCAAAAGAATTTGATCTTCTCGTGAAATATAACTTAATTGAGCATACTTTATTTCTTTCATTACGGTGTCAGTTGGAGTAAAATAAAGGCCTTTGTTATAAACGTAATTACCGTTTGCTACTCTAGGAGCTTGAATACGAACAAAGCTAATATCGCTGGGTACATTCGATCGTCTGGAATCACCGGTAATTAACAATATTTGGAGAAGGAAGTGAAAGCGTCAGTCGGCTTTCTCGGCCGTGACTGCTGCCACCGTCTCACACTCTCCTTATTTCTGTGCTCGCATAAGCTGCCTAGGAGACTCGTAGCTCATTTAGGCACGCAAAAAGTGCATCTCGTAAGTCTGATTCGTTATTTGTTATTTGTTATTGCCAGCGTAACTGTGCTGGATGTATGCATATTATGATCCCTAGAAAATATTTAGAATATCTCAAAGTTTTTTTAAAGGAGGAAACTTGTGAGCCTACCACTTGGCACCAAGATAGTGTACCCATAAATAGCAACTTCGCTTTATATGAAAATAACTTGAAAAAGAATTTAGCAAGATGTTCATAGACGGAAGGTGACTGTACATTTCAATTTCAGAGTAAGTCACCAGAGCTTTGTTGTCTTGCGGGGAATATACGTTCATCTTAATTTTATCTTCTTTAATTTAATTTATTATAAGCCACAAAATTAACGTAAAGGTAATTAATTTACCTTAATTCTGTCCGGTAATTCTCCGTGACAATTTTCCATTCGAGTTATTGACGAAGAACACTAATGAGAGAATGACGCGTATTACGCCCGATAATGTAATTCTCATCGTTCACAATAAGCCAAGAACATCAGGGCTCGAAGGAGGTGTCTGAGATCACCTTCAGGGCAGGAAATACTCATGAATCATTAGACGAGTGCCACTGCCTCCATGCACACAAGCCATCGAATGAGCTCTCACGAGATGGCCCTGCACTTCAGCTGTCACCCCAGCGTGTGGCTTTTCAAGACAATCCGACTTTTCTACCCATAGTCAAAAATTTAAAAATCCCCTAACTTTTGTTTGGCAATATACGTAGATGCTTGAAATATTTCATAAACTTTCGAATGTTATTTATACGTCGATCTATCTGACGAATTCTAAAGGATATCTTTCTCATGAAGCAGAATAGTAATTAAGGTGATTAAGACGATACAGGTACATCATCAAGGTTTTTTTTCAACGAAGGCATGTTCACACGAGGTATATTCTCGAATAAGGTAGTTTAGAATAATAAAGAATAATAAAAATAAATTGAATCACTGACGACTTATTACGAGATGGAAATAAGAAGAAAAAATGAGAAGAAATTTAACAGTTAAACATGTACCTTGCATTCCATTCAGAGTCGGTTTTAACTTGTATTGACCAGACTTTCGAAATCCCCTGGGGAAAACTTACTTAGCGTTGGTAAAAAATACTTCTTTGATGCCGATAATTATTCGGGCACGTAAACTATTTTACGCTGTAATCAAACAGTGGCCTGACGTAAAAAATTAAGCTCCTGACTAGTTTGATAACACCGACCAGGGTACTCTCCAACCTTCACACAACGCGCTCAGGGAGTCCTACTCTCGTGAGCGACCCGCATGACTATAACTAAAAAAGAGGGAGGGTCACACTCTAGTCGAGTCCATCTCATTCCGCAAAAAATATCCCACTCGCGACCAAAATAATGTGAACAGAAATTCCAGGAAAAATGTTGCATAGATGGTTTTCAAGGTTTCATTTCAACACTGATGTCTAAAGAAAGATCGATGGCAGGTGAAGTATGAGGTTTGAAATGACCCAGCAAAAACATGACTAACGTCAAGATATTTTCAGACATGTCGTCGAACAAGCCTACTCGGATAGTCTTTTTAATTTCTTTAGAGGAGGTTCGAAGCATTCGAAGTCAGTACTTTGAATCATAAATAAAAGAAGTAGGGTGATACTTGCTTCATACTCCCTGAAAAAAGTATTAGGTGCCTAAAGCTCCAACATGTCTAAAATTAAACGAATCGGGACAAGTCCCATTTTGAGCACGCATGCAAAGTACAAACCATATTCTGAGAATGTATATTTATTCTTTTTCATCAGTAGCATAATAAATAGCACCAATTACTGAAGTAAATATGTTTTTACATTTTAAATTCAGTCACTCCTAATAATTGGCTGATTATAATATATACAAAAATCATCGTAGGTAACTAGCTCATCAATGCAAAGAATGGTTGCTCATAAGAGGCACAGACGAAAATCATCGTAGGTAATTAACTCATTAACACAACAAACACACCTCGGACTCTCACCCCCAACCGTTGCTTTAACATGAAGGACCTGTAATGCAATAATCTACTAGAAAACAAGGTATGGAATTGTTGACTTGAAAACCTGACAGCAAGATGTCAAGGAATCCCCTAATGGATTACATTAGTCAAGGTAATTTTTGGAAAATCAAATGATCTTTTCTTGAACTTACGACAGGCAAAACTCTGTGCTCTGCGAGTGGCATGATCATTTTGAATGTACATATATAAAGCTTGGATAATATTTTTTATCCCACTAGGTTTAAAAAACGCCCATCAATATCAAATTAGAACCCCAGCTCGTATGTTCTATTATATGTTTTTAATGGTCTTCAAAATAATTTATATTGTCCGATTTGTTACTCATTCATTTCTTGAAGCTAACACTTCCTCTGAAATATATATCTAATGAAATCCAATCTATTCGCTTAGCCCACTACAGATTTGATGACAACGCATATCCCCTTTAATTTATGTAAACATTTATTTCCATCAGAGCACATCTAAAATTACCCCGTACGTGAAGTCCTACCGAAGGTAAATAAAATATTTTCGCTTAGAAGGACTTAGCGACGCAAAATTTGTAAACGCTGCCATCCCTAACCCATGATTCTTAAAAGCAAAGACAAAATAAATAACATGAATGGCAGAGCAGGGGGAGACAGTGATGGTGATCCTCTCATGTTTCTGTAACTCAAGTGGTGAGAATTAGCAATGATCAGCACGGGAATGATGTTACGAAAACGCTCTGATGACCTTACGCATCGCGCCATGAAACTCTTGTGGTGACGACATTTAAACTCAACAGTGGAATGCAGGAATGAGTCATGCAGCTCGCTTGAGACAACAGCGCTGTGGTGACGAGAGTTTTGTCTTCATCAGTGAAGAAAGTATGTATGAATTCCCAGCGTTGCTCATCCCTAGATCTCAACGTTATTGGTCACACTATAGAACATGATTTTGTTCCATGTAATTCAGTGGTATTTACTAATCCTATTTTTAGGGAAACAATCCGAAATGTCCATTATGCCTATGAAATTTGCTTTTGTTTTGTGTTTGCGCTATCTTTATAACTGGAATTTCATACATTGAAGGAACGTAGAATTGGTGCCTCTCATTGACCTGACTACAAAAGTAAAGGTCTGGCATCAAAAATTTTCTTTTCCATTTTGCTTAGTTACAAAGAAATGAGAAATCATGATACCAACGCTGGAACCAGGCCATATAGATATTTTGCAGTCGTTGCTTTAGAACAAGTCCTGATCTAGTCTAACGTTGAAGCTCTGATGGAAAAAAAGGAAAAAATTTGAAAACGACGCACCCTGAGAAACAGCGTGTGCAGCCCCCTACAGCTTCCGTGGAAGTGCGTAAAACCTGAGTGGAGGTGCATAGAGTAAAGTTTTTGTTCCGTATAACATTCTTGATTCTTTTACAAAATTTGAGTTCAATAGAGTGAACTGTCATGTATTTTATGGCAAATTATTCAAATATCACCCAGTGTTTTCAGTGATTCGTAGATTCAGTTTTATCGTCCCCCGCAGTGGGCTCTAGATCGGTGCCATCAAACAACAGTTGCAGTCGTCCCCCGGATGGAGCGATAGATCGGTTCCATCAAACAAACGTTATACAGTCGTCCCCCGGATGGAGCGATAGATCGATTCCACCAAACAAGAGTTGCAGTCGTCCCGTGCATAGAGCTGTATCAACTACAGCCAGCATCAAAAACA
The DNA here is from genome assembly GCA_014899125.1 of Orchestia grillus. Lineage (NCBI taxonomy): Eukaryota > Metazoa > Arthropoda > Malacostraca > Amphipoda > Talitridae > Orchestia > Orchestia grillus. The sequence continues at coordinate 1,183 of VOMN01130586.1, read as the reverse complement.
CAAAAAGAAAATAGCCTCATTAGAAGCAAATGCAGCAAAACGTGTTACAAGCAGAAGCAAAAATCAAATAAAAAATAAAGCAGCTGTTTGCTGGAACCAATGTAAACCCTCTGTGCGGGGTACAACGGTAGTGCAAATTCTCATAGAAAAAACTTTTCGTAAACCTTCCCTTCAATGTAATGAAGCACCTAATCCATGTATCTACAGTTCTACACGGACACATTCTTGCCGCGTTTAACACAAGGGCATGAAGGCCTAACGAGTTGGCGTGAGGTCGCCATAACTCAATTAAAACCCTCTGCCCGCGTACGCTGAACACTGCTCAGCACAAGTCATGGTTCTGCCGCTGTGCGCACACAAAAGCCGCTTCATTAATAAGTGAGATGTATTGCGCACGATAGAAGAGATAACACCATTAGCGGATCTGCGAAGCTATGCGAATATTCAAAGCAGGCTCGACGAATACCTCGTATCCTTGCTACGGTTCCTTGGGACTAAAGTGAATGGATTATTTTCTTTGGCACTTATACGAGTAGTCAGTGCTGTAACACCCCCAACGACGAACTGTAGTCGAGTGTAGTGACTGAAATAACTTGTCCTTTCTAGTGGTATAGGAAACTATTTCAGTGGCATAAATAACTGGTAACCGGTAGTGTTGTACGTAATTCGTAACTGATAGGGAAATAAGTAACTTATGAGTGGTAGTTACTTGAAAAACTGGTTACTGGTAGTGATATAAGAATGTAATTGGTAGATGGTAGTGATATAAGTAACTGGTTATTAGAAGTGATACAATTAACATGTGACTGATAATGATGTAAGTATTAGGTATACGTAACTGGTAAAGTGATATAAGAGAATGGCAGCTGGAGTAAATAACTGGTAACTTGTAATAACATAAATGACAGGAAAATGGTCTCATTACGTGAAGATCAGAAGCCGTCAAATAGATGCAAATAATCAAATCTCTCAATTTATTCCAATATCACAAATATCGAAAGGTATTAAATCACATCGTCTCCTCCTGCAGCTCCAATCGTAGCATCAGCACAGTCCCGACCTTAGCATTTGTTGTTCTCCAGTCGTCCACGCTACCCACACTCCACACGTGCCCTGGTGCAGCACACACTCCGCATGTGCCCTGGTGCAGCACACACTCCACACGTGCCCTGGTGCAGCACAC